>LYUA01000167.1:989474-1006078 GCA_002093875.1 Calopteryx splendens
GGATCGAACCCGCGACCTTTAGCTCTACAGGCGAGCGTGCTACCCTTGGGCCACCACGCCCCCCAACTTCATAAATAATAAATTAATTCTGCCACATTTAAAGCTTAATTCTCAACCCTGAAATGAAGATTATAGATGATTATCAAGAACATGACCATGGATCTAAATTACTTTCACGCATTACCGTTAACTTTATTTATGAGATGGGTAACGAATTTTATATCACAGTATATTTTAGTATTTCGCAATACGAAACCAAAAATAACGCAATCCCTGAGGCTGCCGCGAATCATAGGAGCTCGGTGGATCCATTATTAGAATAGATATTAGATACATTCTCGCAAGGAAAATAGCCTTATGGACAGAAATGGTGGTAACATGCACAAAAGGATCCATGATCGCGTCCAGGATTAGCGAAAACCAATATACGCTACGTATACGTACACTGCGTCAACGTGCCCCGAGAATGATTGGTGGAATACTTAAGAATTTAAATGTTATTTAAATGTGGTGAGAGATATCCTTGTATTAGTTTAAAGTACATCAAATCACTTTTATGAAATAAAGTTGAAATTGAGGTGAAAGTGAAATACGTACTGGAGTGATTCATAGGTTTTCCAGGACTAGCATAAAGCCTAGATGAACTGTAATGAGAACGAAACAGTTGGTTTTTCCACATAAAATGTATTAAATGACCTAGGTTTCGACTCATGAAGTCATCATCAGGTCCTGATGAATCGCTTCCACAAAGTGACGCCTGAAACCATCCAATTTGCCATGATGAACGTAATTATATTGCTATGAGAACTCAGAGAAAGCACTGGTGAAAACAAGGAGCAGAGAATTAAGACATATATGATTGAAAAATGAATGACTAAATGTAAGCATACAAACAATTGCACGAAGTATATGAACCTACTGCATTGATTTTTGCCCTTAGCGATAACGGAGAAGGGCCGAATCGCCAAGTAGATTGATGAAGGGAGTTTAAATGGGTTGGTAAGCAGTGGAGGTCACATATAAAATGTTCAAATTCGGTTAATTTAATAGAAGAAATACTTGAAGAACAAACAATAAAAGGGAGGAGGACAAAAGTAGTAGGGTGTGACTTGAGGCTTATACGAGTTCCTATTTGGCATTTCTTTCCAGCAAGGGAGTAACTATTGCTCTGTACGTAAATGAAAAAAATGATATTTTAGAATATTAAATTTTCCTACTTATTTTACCAAGATTTCGCCAAGACGATTGGTAATGATGCGGATATCGCGTTCAGACAAGAGAGTCACTACTTACTATAAAAATAAATTGACCGTAGTAGTTTGAATTGTGGTCTATTGTGACCCCCTTGAACCCTAATGCTGTACACCACTGATGCTTCTTTTCAGAGGTACTTACTCTATCAGTTTTCGCATGGCACAAATATGTAAAGCTATAATGGATGCCGTTATGAAATTGAATTTCCTTCATTGATCTCTTACTGCAATTTGCCTCTACCATCATCGTTAAATATATATAGAGTCCCACATTGATTATGAAATTCCATTGATACGAGTAGGCGTATGAAAGGAAAATAAATTAATTACAAAACAATGGCGGGAGTTTGGAAAATGAAAGTTTATTACATTAAATCTTTCACGAATGATGCATGCCTGTATAATACTTTCACCCTCAATTATGTTCCATCCAATACCGCTCTGGTTCCTATTTCATTAACATCAGGTAACTATAAAAATACAATCATGGAAAATAAAGAACTAGATTAATTAGCATAATATTTAATGCAGTCCTGAATAAGGCAAAAATAGAACCTAGAGGTTTTCTCATGCATTTCAGCCTTTAAACACTAGAATCTCAATGCCCATGCCGATGGCAGGGTTTGAACCCGCGATCTTTAGATTAACAGGCTAGCATATGCCCACCAGGCTAACCTGGCCGGTTAAAAAATTAATTGGATCAAAATACTTTTGAGCGAATAAATTGGCTACCAAGCTTGGGATAGAAATTATAGACCCATCCTAGAAAGCTTTCAGGATCTCCGTTGGATTGATGCTGTGGCATGATGGGAAATGAAATAGGAACATTTCTGATGCAACTACATAATATTTTTTGCATGTACAAATACCTTAATTTAAATAAGTCTTAAATCTTGATTACGACACTATCATCATTTTGGATTGTCAATCAAAGATAAATCTAAATTTCAATGGCTCACGCTTACCATTCGAATCTGGTGTAGCAAACGGGAGAATATTGTGATAGCCAGCGATATTATCTTGGCTATTTTGAGGATTTTCATCTCATCGATGGCATTGTCATAATTAAATAATTCTCTGCATTTGGGTTGAGAGCGATTCGCCACTCCATGCCTCAATTTTTCATTCATACTTCCCGCTAGAATCTCGAACATTTTTTTCCTTCCTTTTGTCAACTGCTGCCTCGTGATTTGCTTTCTTTTCCTTCCTTTGTTCTTGCTCCTATACACCCATAATCTCCTCTCCCATCCCTCAATTGTGATCGACCTCCCTTCGCCTCTCCGCCATTCATAGTGTGCTTCGTCCCCTATCGCTTTCCACACATTTTTCCCGCAATACAATTTGAAATTCCTTATCTTTAGAGACCTAACCATTTCCACCTTTTCTCGTCTTTTCGTGCCTCCATTTCCCCTATCCTTTTTTCCCTGCTTTCAGTGCTTTCAGGAGAAAAAAATTACTTTTTTTTCAGAAACTCTCCTCCCGTCGTATGCATGTCTTTTTTCATCCTCCTTTCATCCCAAGAATTTCGCCTCCGGTAAAACCAGCAACCGGTCTCCCGTTTCTCCCGTCCCTTTCATCCTCCATCTTATCGTGCTCCTCCCTCCAAACTCCTAGGAGAAGAGACCCCGGTGTTTTTTTTCGAAAAAAAGTCCAACAATTGACTGTGGCCAATTCCGTAATTGCACCTTTGATTCGGTTTAATGAGCGGCTACGGGCCAACCACACTCTCGGCTCCCTAGTCGCCCAAGTTTTCCTCATCCATTCCCCTCTGACTTCTCCCCCACCACCTTAAAATGCTGCCCTCCCCCGCTTCCTTTCTCCTCCACCCTTCTTTTGCTCTTTTTTATCTTCCGCGCGTTTCTCCTTCGGATAATTATTTTCGTCTCTTTCCCCATTGTTATTTTCCTCTCCTTCATGGATACCTTTCTTTTCTCCTTATTCCTTTCTTATGATTTTTCATATTTTTTGTGACACTCTACGTCTTGAGGTTACACATTAGCTTCGGATTCAGACTCATTCTCTAACTTCTTTCGTCAAACAATAATTTTATTCGCACTATACCCACCACAGGTCCATTTAACATTAAAATATGAACGCATCGTGGATAATGCTGCGCTTCTTATGATTACTTGACCCATGATATTCTCCTTTATTCTTCCATTATATATACAGATTTTACAACCACTTCTTGCTGTTATATGCTCCAACAAAACGTTTCTAAAGTTGCAGGATTCCTCTCAGATAATAGTGTCTCCGTAAGTCATTAATAGCTATCTCTAAGGAGATGCATCTGAATCTATCCGAGGTGTGGCTACGAAAATTGGCATGAAAAAAATGTTTGATATTCTCCATAAGGAACATCATTAAGAACACCCAAGTGAAAATTAAATGCCTCCTCATTAGACTTTAAACTATTTGCCAATTGAGGACTTTTTGCGAAGGAGTTGACGCCATTTTTATAAACAGCTCCCTCACGCTAAATGATTTTCTGTTATTTTTTAATTACGTAACTTTCTTCAGGAGGATACTGACCTCAGCAGACAAGCTGCTCCACCCTGAATCCCCACCCTTGACAGTTGAAGTCGGCCTCAGGCCTCCCAAGTCAACGGAAAATGGGAGATCGCTGTGAAGGCTTCCGCGGAGTATAGCAAAAATGGGAGAATAATTTGAGGAAAATGGGAGATTTTGATTTGAGTGCAGTGGATTTGCAATGACCATCCGTGAAAACGAAGCAATGACACTTCCAATTAGTTAAAATAAGCATGTTTTCCATCGTTAAACGCTTCCATTTTCTATTTTCCTTCGAAGCGTTGGCTAAATAGGGTTAAGTACCTTTACCTTTGGTTAGAGAGTTTAACGGAATGAAATGCCCTGGACGTCATTCATGTTACTGGACAAGGTATTTATTTAGTTACTTTAATATAACACACCAACACATTAGAAGGAGAGAAACGTACAGATCAACCATATGACCTTTGTAACTTCCTCGATAACACATTATTAACTATCTATCCTCCCTAAAACGCATTCCTACCGACATTCGACTTTTCTTCACCTCCCACTCCTTTCCCCAATTGGCATCCCCCGCCGTTTCTCTCATCCACTTCCGTGCACACACTCTCTCTTCCCCCCCCCCCAATCCGTCTTTCTTGTGTAAAATCGCTCACCAAAACTGGTATTTAATTTTTCCAACTTCCTCTAGTCTCAGGCAGGATACGTTCGTGAGTGAAATGAGCCTCCTTCCCTTCTACATGCATCCTTTCATTCATGCCTCGAACAGCCCCTTCAAAGAGGACTTTTCGAAGACTGAACCTCTTTGGTGCACGCGAAACACCATTTCCGGGAATAAAACAGGAGGAGGGGGAAGGTGGGGGAAAATTCTGGTTGTATCTAAATTCTCGACTAAAAGTCTTTAAGTCATTTTAAAGTCATTTAACACATTAACTTACTGAATAATAAAAAACGATCACTATGAAATTGTTTCATTGTGTTAGAATTTGTTTTAGACTAGTGCAAGGCAATGATACCCAAAAATTTAACTTCCGTGAAATGATGTTCCATTTTAAAATAAAGTCGTTTTTAACGTGTCCCTTTTCAGCTAAATTAAATGCAAGTGTATTTTTGTTCAACGACAGCTAATGTAAAGGAAATGTACATAGGAAGATAATGTATAGATGCATAGCCCTTTAATAAACATAATATGTGTTAATTAACTCTCTTTAAAATTTTTCCACGTTTGTTTTATTCCATCTTCTGAGGATGCACTGTAAATTTAAATCAGTATGCTTATAGAATTTAAGTTTTCACTTGACAATATGGCTCATAAAAATTAAGCCTGTTCTTAACCAGTTATTAACACCTGTATCGTGATATTTTAATTACTCGTATTTCTACCTCTTATTTACTAATCCAATCTAACTGAAAAAGCTAAGAGATCATTCTCGAAGAGTAAACACTTTTTGTTATATCATTTTCATTAACACATCCTCCTCAAAACTCCTTACAGCAACATCACGCCAAAAACTATGAACGTCCAAAATATGGGTCCTATACCTGACTTGAATGAAAAGGAAATTTAAAACGGGTGCCATGCACTCGTCAGTGAGTTATCGTGAGAGGCACTATTAATGGTAATCTACTGGTTAGGGTATGTATGGACACATTTCCCTTAAACAACCCGTTCTTCATTTCCGCGAATTCTATTCCATCCTTCATTGCATGCAACTAATCAATTCTTCCCTCTACCTCACTTATCCAACATTCTCCCCTCCAACACCTTCTTCAACAATCCATCGCCACTCGGTACGCCCTGCATCCACTTTTCCTACCTTCTTTGGATTTCTCTCAACAGCCATCCATCCTCTTCTACCATGTGCAAAACGTCTCCGTTCGTTTTCATTTCCGTCTATTTCATGCATTCTGAACTTCACATTTTTCCCTCATGTTCAATGTTGCAAAATTCCCATGGAACATCTGAACTCGACCAACGATGCGTCCCCATGCTCTCTCCCTTGGCATAAACACCAGAATCTCTTCTCCCCCTTTGCCCTGCTAATAACCTTTAAAAAGGTCCGAACGCCAACCAGTTTAACCCAATTTGTGAAAAACTGCATGGATAAATAATCATGGAAAATTTTAATTTTTCACTCCACTATGGCACTAGAAATCCGAGTCGTACACGATAAAACGCGGTGTAAAACCACGCAGAATTAACGGAGTTCAAAGAAATGAACGCGTCCGAAAATTAGTGGTAAAGGAAAATAATATTTTTTTCTTTTATAATACCTTTGAATAAAAAGTAAATAATAATGGAACAAGACGCCGATTTTATATCGGTTACGTAATTTTTATTCATCCCGTGTTGGTAAAAATTAAATCTACCAGTTATTGTGTTACCTTTGTTTGCCTAGCGGAACTCGTATGATGCACGGTGAGACAACCAAATCAACTACGAGCGAGCGTTTGTCGTCAGCTAAGCGCTTAATTTGAAAAAATAGAAGTGTTTTGGTATTGACCCAAAATATCTGCCGTGAAATGATATGCTTAAATATTTGCTCCCTTTTTTTGGCACTCACCATGTCCGCTTCTGTCTCTCCTGGCATCTCCCTCACGATCTTTTATGTTCTCACTTATGTTCTTGTCTCCTCTCATTTTTTCCCCTTGAAATCTTCATCTACCTCTCAACTTCTAACTCTCTCAATGTCTCTCTTCTGGTCAATGTAAAACGAATAGTACGAAGTAATCATTAAAAAAAACTTAATTTGTGTAATCAAAAACGAGGAATGGAATAATGACATTCATCTACTTATGGTGAATATCCCTTAGTTATGTTAAGCTCTTTGTATATAAAGCAGTTTACCCTAATTATCGGAGGGAACTTCCCGTAGATTAAAACATTCTTCTTCAAGCTATTTATAATTTCATCAGTATTAGAGAAAGGGGAATAATTAGTAATTTTATCTTTCACAGTTACTTGGCGCGAATGAGTTTTAGGGAAGTTATTTCAACTGTGTATCTGTTAAAAGTTTTTCTTAGATCTGAATTTCTTTAAATTCAATGTAAGGGATGATTAGGAAAAATTTAATCTAATGCATGAACTTATACTCTGTTTCTCATTCTACATATATTTTACAGAAAAATTAAATTTCGGTGTTTCATTCAAAACTATTATCTAATTGATAACTATTATATCTAAATATTAACTAATATCTCTCTAAGTAGGTACTCCTTCTCTTTTCGGTCATTTTACCTCATTTTCCATTATTTTCAGTTTAAGTCACCCCCTAAACACTCCGCATCTTTCCTCTAAGTATACCTCTCTGTTAGACTATTTTCTTGATGTTTTCATTCGTCATTCACTTCTTTGGGCTTCATTCACTTCCATTTACGTGGCTCATTTCCTTTCACATTACCTTCATCTTAAACATCCCCTTCGCCCCATCTTTTTACGTGCACGAAAATGAAAAAATTCGCCTCCTCACGCAAGCTTTCTTATCCTGTCTTCTACTTCACCTATTTGTTTCTTACCGACACGCATCTCAGTCCTCTATCTTCCTTCTTTTCGCCCCTTCTCTCTCTCTTTCCAACCGCAATCACCATTGGCTCCTTTTCTTTAACCACCGCAGTTCTTTAAATTCTCTCTCAATTTGAGTCGTTTAAAGAAACACAGTTTCCGGCTCCTCCCACTTATCCCTCGCCGCCGCCTTATCTCATCCCGCACATCCTCAATGATTCTCTTATCTTCCGTCTCCCTCCCCCTTTCGGGAAAAGGGGCGAATAACTTGCACTTCATAATTTCACGGTCGACGAAAAGGAATGAAGGAAACTACGGCGTCTTCCTCCAACCACATCTTTTCTCTCCCTCTACCTTTCTATGCTAGGCTGCTTCTCAATTTTTTCATTGCTATTTTCGGGAAACTGAAAATATCAGTATAAAAAATTCAGCCTTATTGTGGGAGTTTGAATTGGTCATTTTTGCCTCGCCTCGAGAAAACACCACGTTTTTTCCGACCGTTTTCATTTGGAGTAAATACTCCAACCAATTACGACGTGCCTGGGGCACTGGTGTCTGGCTTCTTTCGAGTTTATCTCTTCTTTGCAATACAGCTGCATCACTTCTCCGTTCAAGCTGTCCGTGAGGGACAGAAAGAGAGAAAGAGAGACTATGTTTCCAATAAGACGACGTCATAAAAAGTGGCATGGAATTTTAAAACTGAAATATCAGATCTTTCTCGAAATAACCTCAGAACCCTAACTGCCAATAATTTCTCACCAATATGATCCGGCGAATTTTTTTTGCATTAAATGGCTGGCCTACCTGTTGTACTCAGCGATGAATAACAGTTTTCTTTATTGAGTGTCTGATCAGGTGCTTATATTGCTCAATTTTTGGGTGATTGCTGATGGGCATATTTTTTTGGTGAAAACCATGATTGAAGATTTAAGGTCCTTGATTTGTGATGAACACTTTTCCACATATGGAATTACAGCATGTAGGGGTGATAACATGACTATAATCTTCGTGTACTTATAGGGTTGGCGGAAAAAGAACAAGAAATATATTTTTATCGGGCTTGAAAATATATTAAAACTGTTATTCTCTTGACAGTTCCAAGTATTTAAATCAAGCAGTTAAATCAAGTTGAATTTGAAATTTTTATCATTTATTGTTGATTAGCTCAGTTTTATTTTCTATTTATCGTGTATTTAAAACCTACTCTCTGCACTAAGATAATTTTCGGGTTTCGTGCTAACAATACTAAATTCCTGTAGATGAGCAACCATACATAATGTATGTGATAAGTAAACAGTCTTAAGTTTACGGTTACTGAAACTGGTAGGGAAAAAGGATTTTATAAAAGTCAAGGACCTTTATTAAAATAATACAAGTAGTGGCTTTACATCAATCACAGTAATCAACCCGAAAGTCGGTTTGGTAGGTGAGGATAAGCCAAACGGCAAACGGCATGTGAAATTCACACATTAGGGTAGGGTGGCTAGTACACTGTACCGCCTGTGATTTTCCAGGATGACCTGGTACCCGAAAAACAGCTTGGGTGAAGCTGAGGGTGCCAAGAGGCATCACCGGAATTCGAATCCCGGTCCGTTATCCAGCGCTCTAATCACTGGACTACCCCGCCCCTTGGCTTTACACATGGAGTTATTTAATTTCACATACTTTGCATATTGTTCATATATTAGACTTTTTATTAGTTTTTAATCAAATTGAGAGTGACTTTTAACGACTTGATGTTAGGTTTGTTTCAAAACCCAGTAGAATACATTAGCAGAGCTGATACGACCCACATTCAACGCTTTTTGTGAATAATGCAATTATCTGTCTTGAAATAGTGCATGAACAATGACTTCTCTAAACTGTGTTGTTGTGTCTAATTTGGCATACAATGTCCATGTTACCCCAGCTTCGAATAACTATAATTACCCATGAAAAGTGGGACATTGAAATGGATCTCGCATACGGTATTTTTTCGCATTGATAAAGCTGTACCTATCCTAGCTTGTCCTATTAGAAAAATTTCAAACCTCATCCCATACGAACCCTGGAGCACTCGGAAAAAATCTACTCCTGGGTGAGAGCCCATCTCTTTGGGTGTTTCATTTTGAACTGATTCCCAGAGGTTTAAGCAATCTAGAAGCAGTTAGCCTCATGGTACAGGAGCAGAGATCTTATATCAAAAGAGCAGTTTCTTCGAAAACAGCATTAATTGGATCGTGATTTGATTTGATCTTTAATTGGAAATCCTCTGTTAGGATATGTGCGCGGAGGACACATGTGCTTGGAAGCTTTAACGTGGGAATATGAGACACGAAGAAGCGGCTGTATCAGCCAAATGGAACTGGGGGATGGGGGGGTGTGCGGGTTGGATGGAGCGGCGCTTTAGCAAAGGGTGAAATTGGCCGGGCGAGAGCGAGTTGGGCGGGCGGGGGAGCAGGCAAGAAGACAGGGCATGGAGAGAGAGGGGGGAGAATTGGTGGTGGGGGAGGAACGAGCGTGTGGGTGTCACTGGTTGAGGAATGAGCGAGCTCCCATCGCATGTGTGTACCATTCCCCTCACCACTCTTCTTTCTCCTCCACCAGCCGTCGAGACTGCGTTTTTCCTTCGAATAGTGTCTCCACATTTTCCTTCCATTTAGCGCTTTTATCACTTCCCAGTCATTCTCGACCTCACTTGACATCCATGCACACACACACACACACTCGTGCATATGCGTGTATAATCATTCTCGCATATAATCATTCGCCCATCAAGCAAGCAACTGTTGAAATCTCAAAAGATATTTTTATAGGAATGGAGGAAAGGAATATATATGGTGTATATTAAAGTACGAACCATCGGAAGTATATGGTTATTGTTGGAGAAGGTGGAAGGTTGCCGAATTCAAGCAGAAAAAAATTGCATGAACTGAGTTTTTCCCAGCGAATTGTTTGGGTGAAGAGTCCTCAGATCGCCTACAGGGCTTATAAGTCGAGATCCGATGTTTCAACCGATGGTTGACACCGTAATCGTCTTCTGAGTGAAATGAATCTGAAGACCATGGCATGCAATTAAGCCACCTTGAAGACGATGGCTGTATCAGCCTTCGAAACGTCAGTGTTCGATTTTTCAACCAAGTTGGAGACAGAAGAAATCTTGACAGAGAAAAACTTATACCAGCACAGCGAATCAATGAAGACCATCTACCTTCCAACTAGATGATCAGTATACTAAACTAATCCGATTCATTTGAAAAAATTCGTGTGTAAAATTTGGGGAGGGTTTATTTTAACCAATTCCGACTGCTAGTTATAGCCAAGATATGCCGTTCGAGCCAGTTTTTACCCTACCAGAAGATATGGACGGACACACTCAAGTAGTGGAAGGAACATAGGGATTGGCTTACAATAATAAAGAGGAGCACGCCCGTTATACTGAAAAGGTGACAGTAAATGTAAATAACTATAGAGGAGTATAATTATTGCCAGTTGCATACAAAATTCTATGTCTCATTCAAAAAACATGAGTACAATACCTGCAACAAACAAGCACCAAAATACATGTTATATGAGGTAAGGGATCTCTAGTTTGGCCTCGGAGGAAAATCAAGAGAAATCAAGGTTTCAATAGCCAATATTAATAGGAAAGGTGGGAAAAAAGGAAATCGAGGATAGGATTGAGGGAAAGGTATGGATTTAGAAAGGATGGTGAAATAACTCATGGTGCTCGTCGCTGGTGAATCCCTTGATGGTGGGCATCAGTGAGATCATCTGGGTGTTGGTAATCGAGCGGCGCGTGTCAACGGATGCTCACCGTGGGAGGGGAAAGGTTAGAATGGGGCGTAAGGCAAGGAAAGTGAAGATAGCAGGAAAACAAGAGGATGGGCCAAATTTTACCAAAATACATGGAAACAAAATACGGAAAAATTAAGCGAGTCCCGCAATTTAAATACCTCGGTGAAACAATTCAGGAAAACGGACTCGAAGCTAAGGCCAGAGAAATTAAATGTGAGAAAATGGAACCAAATCAACAAAAATATCTACATTACAAATGTATTTACAAGCATAAAAAATGAAGATATTACAACATTTATTAAATCAGAATGTCACTCTGGATCATAATCACTAATTTTGAACAGAAGAGCAGACGTTGAAAACATTGCGAAAAAAAACACAAAATCTTAAGGAAAATCTTAGGTCCAAAGTTGACCAACGAGCAATAAAGACTCAGAAGCAAATCAGGAAATCAAACAATACACAGAGATTCACAGTGACATAAAAAGCAGATTGTAATTTTACTCTCACACGAAGAGAATGAATCCCGACAGGCTCACAAAACGAATAGTTGAATTCTCTGAAAATGGAGCAAAAACAGACGCTATGAAATGGAACGGCGAAATCAAAAATGACTTAAAACTGGCAAGAATCACACAGGAAGACATCCAAATTAAGGAGATCCTTAGATTCAAATTCGCAGATAGTAAATTGATCAAGAGGAAAGACCAAAGAAAAATACCGAAACAACTTTCTCTGAAGAGAGAAAATCAAACGAAGTGAAAAAAATATGGTACAAAGAAAAGCAAATAAACGCTTCTAAGTATAGCCTCTAAGCCTATGTGCAGTCCTAAATAGACTTATTCGCAACCAAACAAGAGAGAAGCAAAGTGCGTTTTGAATGGACGGATATGAAGAAAAATGATCCAATGTGGCGAAATATACATTTATTCACAAAAATACGTCAACGGCTAAAACAAACTAAAAAGGCATTTTTGACAGGAATGGGTGAAAGGAATAGGCTATACATAAAGATCGAATTACTCCCGCCCTAGACTATTAGCAGTGCCCATGGTTCAATTCCCGGATCAGACTAACTTTTTCCAGCGTGGAATCGGCAGCCCTCGACCTTCCACACCATCATTGTGGTTCCAAGTCCACGGGTTATGGGGGTGTAGGGAAATTTCGAGAGAAAAAGATTTCTCTCATAGGAGGGAGGGATATTGGCGAGTGGAGGTGGAATGCTTATGGAGGAGGGTTTAGGGAATCGGTTGTGGTTGGGGGGTTGCGAGGGAGTAAGTTTCAATTTGGTTTGCAGCCAAATGCTTGCCTCATCCTATGCTTTCAGGTGAAATGGTGTACTTGCGTGTGGAGAGATGAAAGGATGTATGCATTGTAGTAGCCGTAAAAATTTAGGCTACAAAGACCAGCATTTTTCGTAGCTGGAAGGGGATGGCTGGGTAGAGAGTGATAGATGCTTCATGATTTATGGATATATTCGTATTCACTCTCGTGAGTTTTTCGAACAAGATGTGCACCTGTAATAAAATATATATGCATACATAAAATGCAAATCGACGGATAGCCACATAATTTGTTTCCACTGAATTACGATCATTGGACTGAAGATTATTTTCGTTTCCGAAACCACTTGTTACTTTTGCTCTCTTTCTGTCAAGCTCTTGCAAAGCTTCACAGGGCTCTGCAAACCATAATAATACTTTTCAAAGAAAATAGCATACTAGGTAGATGATATAAATGGTAATAATGACAACATTTCATGGGCTTGGGCTATGCTATTGTAAAAGCTACATGTGATGACTGAGTATTTTACAGTGCAATTTAAATAAAAGCTTAATGCCACTGACATCTTCACGGTCGAAACAAGAATCCTCGGAGCTAATCTTTGCCACTACCTGCTTCTTTAATGTAGCTTCAATGTCCATCGCATATAAATTTCAATAATTTCATATTACAGAGTAAAAGTAATTGGAAATTGATAGCTTTTCAGAGCATCGATTTAAAATTATTTCATTTAACGTTTTAGTGTTGATATTTTCATCAACGTGGCCCAGTCCTCGTCCTCTACTCATTCCTCTTTGTTTCCTAATTCCCCCTCTCCCTAGAACCCCAATCGCTCCACTCCCCCCTCTTCGTAGAGGTAACTTCAAAAGAAAACTTCCGCGAGGTTTCAATGGGACGATGCCCCGAGATAGTTTGGCCAGTGAAAAGGTGTCGAGATGCCTCCCTTCCATCCCACCGCCTTTTTCTTCTCTCCTTCCTCATCCGCGCCCACCCCGTCGACACCTCTCTTCTCAGCCGTATTGAATTTCCACGTTAACTGCATAGATGGCGCTAGCAAGATAGCGAGATTGCGGGTTAAAGAGGGACTGTGAGAGGGGAGCGATCGGGGATGGGTGGGGAGGGAGGGCAGGCGGGGAATGGGTGGGGAAGGATGAAGGAAAGAGCATGTGTGCGCGCGTGTGAATGTGTGACGATGTGGTAGTATGGATTGATTGACTGACTGATAGACGGACTCTTGGGCAAGGGGATTGGAAGCAGAGGAAGGAAATAATGGAGAAAGAGGAAGAAAGATAAAGAGGGGGGTTGAGAAAGAGAGAGAGAGAATAAAAGCGAAAAGTGTGAGTTGGTGTGTGAGCGAGAGAGAGAGAGAGACTTTCCTGACAACGCCGCCGTCTCAATTGAGATCTCCTGAGCGCTATCTCTATATCGAGAAGGTGAAGGGGAGGTGAAAGGGGGGATATAAGAAAGAGAGGGAGAGAGAGAGAGAGTGAGGTGAGTTGGGTGGTTTCGAATTAAAAGGTTTTTTCATCCATTGTATAAAAAAGGGGCGACGAACTTTCAAGAACAGGAAAAAGGAAAGAAAAGGCTATTTTTTTCCAAGAACCCCCTCCGTCTGGCAACTCGAAGTAAAAAAAATCGGCATGTGTGACCGTTTGTATCTGAGCGTGAGAGGTGAGTACTCGTACGGTTGTTGGAGTAGACGGGTACTTCAGTCAAAAGAGCGGCGGGCGGGAGATAGAGAGGGGTGCTGAGGCACTAAAAGATAACGGCTTTTCTAAAAGAGACGCAGTTCTAGTGTGCCATCATTTCCGAGGAAAAAATTCGCCAGAGAAAAAATTAATTGAATCACAAGATCTACTTTTTACATTAATTTTAATCGTCGGAAATCATGCAGTGTGATAGACTTCGAAAATTTAGATAACTGTCATTGTGGCGGAGGATCGCAAGGGAAAATTTCGCCTGATAGCTGTGCGCAGTAAACCAATTATAATCTGTGATAACACGCATAATTTTCTTTTCTTCTTTTACCAAAAAAGAAAACATGTGACATTTTTATAATTTTGATTTACGTTTAATTTTTGAAACATGTATTTTTGTAGTCTTTAGGTATTGTGTAGTCTTTACTTGAAAGTTTGAAAATTAGCGCAGAAGTGCAAACTTCCAAGCAAGGAGTTACATACAATAAGGATTTAGGTGACACAAAAAAATATTTATGGAATGTATTTGTTTTATTTGGGATGAGATATAGGTATACTTACCTACACACATACCGTACTCGTAATTTGTTTTCTAGACACGTCGGATACCTATTCATTAATTTCGCCTATTTCTCGCTTGTCGTTAGACCATCCAGCGACCAGACCAAATGTGCGGGAGACTCAAAGGGCCTTCGGAGGCTGCTTATATCCCGTCCCGTACAATTTGCCATTCGGCCAGCAGTATGCACATAACTTGGAATACATTAGCGGGAATGTGCGCCGAAAGGGAGAAGTCTCCCATCGGAGATTTCTAGAAGATCGGAAGATCTTCGCATTATTAAGTTATTCGTACTATTTAATCCGTGTTTATTTAAGCACTATAAATTACACAATATAAATCGCCAATATTGATAAATTTAGGTATAAGATATCTAAATTTTCAAAACGACTAGGAGGAAATCATTTTCATGCATAAAATTACTGCAATCTAAGCTGCCAAATATTCGTTAAATTCACGATCAGATTAGGTTTATTCCATTGTCACCGCCTGTCCGGTCATTGATTGAGATGACAGTTCGTCGATTCACAAACAATCAAATGAATCTCTTGAATGGCAAGGAAATATTTAATTAAAACCTATTTCGGGGTAATCAATTTAAAGCGCTCATTCATCTGTTCATGCGGTCAGTCGAGTCGGCTGGAATTTTAAATAGTTAAATCTTACGAAGCGTTATTTGGACCTCGACATGGGCACGCCGAAGGTCTCAGAAGACGTGAAGGCTGAGTGATAATGCGAGAAGTGTGAGGCGGGAAGAGAATGTATTCAGGAGAAATCTGGCGGGGGGGGAAAGAGAGCAAATTCACACCGTGGAAAGTGGAAAGGGGGAAGTAGAGACAGCCGAAGGGGAAGGAAACGTGACTCGAAAAGTCTGGGAAGTTGGCTTGGTTCCGGTACCAATACTGTTAAAGTATTCGGATTGGTTAGTTGACCTGGTTTGTACCTGAATTGAATTTTGATTTTAATGTGAATCCCTATAGGTAGATGTAAAATATGATACCTACCGAGTAGAGATAGCAACAATACTAATTACTGAGGAAAGTTCAATGCTATGATGAGATCTTGATAATCACTCTCCAATGACTGAAACGCATGTTTTAATTATCTATAAACCAGACAGTAAATGAAATTATTCAATGGTGAATGAATGCTCTATGGTCTCTAATAGGTAAGGTATCTCTCTCTGTGGTCCTCGGTAGTCCTAGTAACGGTTGGTTGGACGGATCATATTTCTCCCCTCCCTGAGACAGCCTCTTCATCTGCTGATGGAATCTGTATTTCCATGACTTCAATTATTTGGCTTATGTGCTGCCTTCCTGGCCGACCTATTTGGGTTTTCCTTTGGTGTCTCATTGCATGGCATGTCATTCTAGTTGTTCTCCTAAACACTGTATTTTACTGACGTCACTTTTCCTTTGCTCTATTAAAAACTTCATTTTAGGCATTGTCTTTCCAGCTTCATTTAATCATTCTAAAAAAATCGTACTTTCAAACGATTACATTTTTGTCTTTTATTCTATTTGTGTATGTTTCACAACCATTAAGCGTTTTGCTCCAGACAGTAGGTCTTGATTGTCTCGATGAATTTTTTCTTCATATCCATTCCGTAACTACTGCCAGTCAGTATTCAGGCAAGCTCTCTTTGCCTGTTACATTCCGCTGTATCTTTTTTGATTTCATAATTGAGGTAATCCTATTCCCAATGTAAAAAAAGTCGTGTAACCTGTCTAGAACTTACTCCTCTAATTTTATTTTCGTCTTTACACCTCCGTTCCGGCTGCATACGGTTGCTTAACTTTCTTTATCCTTCCCAAATTCATATTCACTGTTAGCTATGGCAGCAATATCGTCAGCTAATCCAATTCCATGCCGAATAGAGTAAGGGAAATTTCTATAACTTCCTGGAACATCGGCTGTGTATCGTTTGCCAAAGCGATGGCTGAAATTCTACTTAAAAATGCTATGCGTCTTTAAAGGCCCGTTTACACGGGGCATTTATTGCTGCAATAATTGCGCGAACG
>LYUA01000167.1:1006139-1020260 GCA_002093875.1 Calopteryx splendens
CTGTGCAATCGTTCGCGCAATTATTGCAGTAATAAATGCCCCGTGTAAACGGGCCTTAAGAATGCATCATAAGATTTTCGTTAAATGGAATCTTACATGGTAGAGAGGAAACTGTGGCAATTCGACTAGACATCTTTTGGCATAGAATGGACGAAAACGGGAAGAGAAGCACCTTCCTAGGAATCGAGTCGGAAATTGAAATCATCCTTCCAAAATAATGGCCAAAAAATCCGCGGAACGGTGTCGTACATTAAAACCGATCCGTGACGTCACCTATTAAACTTGTGTTTAGGTTATTATGTGTTCGCATTCGTGGGATATCGCGAAATATATGCTTAAAACGTGGATGCGGTTGAATAGGTTTGCCATTTGATGCAGCAGGGGTGGAAAAGAGGTTTCAGAATGCAAAAACCGGAAGTTCTTATCTTCTCTTCTTATGCAATCTAACACGATACTTTTAATGTACTTTTAACTGTCGTTCTATAATTATTTTTCTCTTTTTTCATGCTCTTTTCGCCTTGTTTTTTATTTTCACTCCATCTATAAAGATTTTTTGCTCAATCTCTCTCAATCCTTTACATACATTGAGGCACCGTAACTTTAAGGATAAAAGATGACAATAAAAGGAACGCAATCATGGTTTTATTGGCCCCTTGCATTCTACGTACCTTAATGGGTGTGAAACATAGTCCATAATAAAGGAAAGTTTTGTAGTTATATGTTTTTCTTAGAGTGCCTCAAGATTCTTAAGATCAGTTTCTTAAGTTGTACAAGATAAGGTAGACGTCATTATGCATAGTAAATGTGGAGAAATTGAGAAAATTTCCGTCAATAAAGATGCTAAAAAAATTCCATTGGCATTCTCTTTACTCGAGGTCCGTTTTTCGCAGCTACTTGTACTGGTGCATTGTCCATACAGGGCCTTCTGCTGCCAATATATCAGTCCAAATACTAGTAAGGGTAACTTTTCAATATATTTGTGGGTTGAAACTATTTTCTACCACATTTATGACTATTTTATAGGATTTGAAAAAGTGACTTGTAGCTTTTAATAACCACCCACTAATGATTATTGATCAATCCTGACGACTAAAGAGATTTCACGTCGTAATCATAAATCTTCTTGCTATCAATGCCGCGGGACCTTGTACTAATTCACATGGTTAACCGAAACTAGATTGTGAATTAATTTTTAACGTAAAACTTCTCATCGCTTGTTAACCTGCGAATCGCCTATTTTTATTGTTCAGATGACCTTTCCACATTCAGAGTTAAAACTAATAATAGTGAAAATGTTGTACACCATTGCATTAGCTCTAAATCCTAATTCTCTTGGGGCTGCATGTAATAAAGTTGTAACAACTGATCCCGCTGCAGCATAAAAATTAAAATATAGCCTAAGGTGGTGAAAAACTTAATTTCCGTTCGACCAATTACCATTTCCTTTAGGATGAGCCATAACTATCCTCGTATTCATTAAAACCCAATATTTTTATTTTTACTAAAAGGAAGTTAATTTTTAAGAGAATGTTTACCTCAAATAGTTTTAAATATTAATAGCATTGATATTTTTCACTGTTAATTAGAATCAAAGAACGTGATAGTCCAGTGAGCGCTAGGCTTCTTGCTTGAGGACCCGGGTTCGATGCCGGGTGACGTGTCTGGTAACCCTCAGCTCCACCGAAGCTGTGTGATTTTTCGGGTGCGAGAACATTCTAGGAAACCGCAGGTGGCACAGGACGAGGAAGTTTCCCCCTACCCTGATGTGACAGTCAGACGCCGTTGGGCTTAGCGTTAGAAATGGGTGAGCTCTACCCTCGCCTACCAAACCGAACCTCGGATTGATTACTGGGGTTTATCACTAATTAGAATCGGACATATATTTAAATTTCCTCATCATTTAGCTTTTACTTGTGTGCCTGTAATTTTTCCCGATGATAATGAACAAAAATACTATCCGTAGATTAAAAATATGCATTAAAGATTGCATTTATCCTAAGCCATGCTCCTTACACTTAATCAAAAGGTACACACGTTAAGAGGTTAATATCGAGTGAAATTTTAAATATGATATTAATAGCATTTCGTGTTCATCATGGGAATTGTTTTTAATTCATTGTTATTCTTTTTCCTTCATGCTATGCATGGTTTAAATGAAATTCGACCTATGTAACTAAAATGTTATGATAGTACTTTCAACGTATGCTCCAGCTTTTCCCAAACATTTACATTAAATATTCCGTTGCCTTAAAATCAAATAATTCTACATAAAACGAAGAATTGTGAAATTATTTTTAAAAGTTTTTATATTAATAAGAAATACATTCTCATATAGTACTACGCAATTAGCATTGAAGTAGTTACCACTTTTACAAGTAGTAAGAATTATTAAAATAACATCAATTTAATTCAAATAAAGCATTGAAATAAATAGTCAACGAAGAAGCTTTTTCTGTACGACTTCAGCCTTTGACACGTCGTATGGATTTTTATGTGATAATATTAAAAGTTATAGTATTATAAATTTAAATTGAATATTATATTTTTTTAATTCCTGTCCTTATGTTATTCCGTGTTTCCTAGTGGAATCACTGAGCAGTTTTATGATCATTTTATTGAATTCACTCCTTCAAATTAATGCTTTCATTCATATTATATTTTTTAATATTTTAAAAACATTTTCATCTCCAAAAATTACTATTAAAATGAAGAAATGTACGTAAAGCTTCGTACAGGATAAGCAAATTAATGGTTATAACTTGGGATACGGATGGTGGGAGGTTTACCAACGCTGTGTTCATGGGCAGAGGAGTGGAAGGAAAGCAGGGGGAGAGTTGGTGGGTGGAACGAGGGAAGGAGAGGGTGGATGGGCTGGCGGCTTCAAGAAAGAGGTCCTAACACATATGGACGAGTAGTGGAGGGAGCAGTGAATGACTTGGGCACCCGTGGAAATTGCTTTTCGTATCCACGGCGCTGGATGACTCTGCGCAATCGATACTTGGGTGGAAGAGTGAGAGAGGAGGAAGGAAAACCGGTGAAGTCTATCTCTACAAAAATTCTCTCCGAATTGATTATTCAAACGCTTCACCCATGGTTCCGCATGCTTCTTCTTCATCCCCCTTCCTCTAAAAATACGAGAGTCAATTAATGTCCAAGCCAAGTACTCGTTGTCAATATTACACCAAATACACCCAGCAGTTCTCGCCGGCTAATTCGTTAACTTTCGACTTCGAAATCCCTCACGTAAAATTGATGCCCTTCATTAGATTTTTCCATTATAGTGATATGATGTTTTTAATGTATGTATGAGGTGCATGGTGCAAAATGCCCTCAGTCATCCGTGCAAGCTAACTAAACTAATTGCTACGACAAGTCAGGACGAAGTCATTAGATAAAAGCTTGATTTGCCTATTACTCTGTCCCAGGGACGCTTATGATATCATGCAAATAACGGAACCGAGTTTCTCTCCAGCATTCTCTCTCCTATTTCATTATGAGTTTCTCTAATTAGCCTTTACCTCTTGGATATAATAAAGCTAAATGCCCTTAAAAATATACACCCGTGTCTAAGATTGATTAATACTGTGTGTTACGTTTTATCGGCCTAATTCGGGCATTAGTGGAAGATCTTAGCATAAGTTTTGGGGGCAATCGGAAAAGTACTACGACCAAATTAAGGGTCTTCAATATGAAGAATATTAATTAAGATCCATCGTCTTACAATAATTACTGCAGCTGCGTTGAATGTGTTCAAACCATGCTTCTTTTCTGTTCTTTGTTATTTAAAAACTCGAATAAATGAAATACTTCAAGTAAAAATAATGCACGTTTAATTGAAAATTGGACACAGTTTACCACTGAGTCGCAAAACTATTTCCAAGCTGCGAACATTCTTTTAGCTTACAGTTCATTCATCTGTAGATATTTCACGCCAAAATGCTCATACATGTTAAGTTCATGTTTAATGTTCAATTCAAAATGCTCATACATCTTACATTCAATACATTTTAAGGTTTTCTGGTCATAGAACAAAACAAAATCTAAACCAACATTTGCACCCTCGTGCGTGTTTGTGTTCATCCAGAAGTTCTAAGGCCCACACAAAAAAACTGTGTGGGGGTTAAATGGGCCATTCAGCTGTAAAGCATTTATTCAACGACGGGAAAAAAATTGACGTGACCTTGAAAATTATGGATGTGAATGCCCCTGAATTTTTAAAAATATCAGGAAGAAGTTAATGATTATATTTCTGTCATAATCTTAATAAATATACCTATCACCGAAATTTTCTAAAATTTCACTTCGGTTTCAAAGTGAATTATGATAGTGTTGGTTGAATATTAAGGTATCGAAATTAATAGGCATTCCATCCGTCTTGAGATAGTATATGGTGAAAAATCAGGTTTCATTTCTTCAAATATATGATGCTAATGGTGATATTATTCTTTAACAATTCGTTAACTCTCTCCAATTACCGTTATTAACAGTCTACTGGTCAAGGTAGGTTTATGGTGGACCCATAGACTAAGCAGTGCTGCTATTCTAAGCCCCACCTAAAAAGACACTAAATACCCTAAAATCCTTCATTATAGTAAACTATTTTTTTAGTTCAAGATGCAATCCACCTCCATCATGCCTAATAAATTTTCCCCTCTACCTTCATTACCCAGTATTCACCACTGTATCACAGTCTTCGGCATTCCTTTTCCACTCAATATGTCCTACATCCACTTTTCCTGTATTCTTCAAATTTCTCTCAACGCCGATATCTGTTCCCCTATCATGCTTATCTGTCTTATTTACTTTCTGTTCATTTCTATTTATACATTCCCCTTCACACTCTTTTCTCACGAATCACCAATCTACGCTCATTCTCTTGTCTCAACCACCTAGATTCAGGCCCATAATAAACTACGCTCCAAATATAGAATATCACTTATAATTCCATCACATATTTATTTGATGCCCTTCATCAACGTCCTCATCTTTGTTAAAGCTGCAATACCTATTTTTTGCATTACTTATACGCTTATACTAATTTCCTTAACATTTTTTTCCAATTTCATCTAAATCGCTTCCTAAATATCTGGGGTATTACACTTGTTAAAACTTTTCCCCTAAAACTTCAATGTTTAACCTTGCCTTCCTATTTTTGAGGAACCTTATGATCATCATTTTCTATTATTTATTATCATCACACCGCCCTCAATTTTTCGTCAGCAATATCCTCCGCAATGATTGCTATCCCTTTTCTGACTGGAAAGATAACATATGATTTCACCAATCTGGTTTCTTCAGCTACTAGCCTAGTTTTTTCCTACCTCCAGCCCTTCCAATGCTCCTCTTACAATTTCCTTTTTGTACGTAAGCGTTAAAAACCATAGGTGATAGTATTAGAGATCACCGCCCATTCTGATTCTCTATCTGACACTCGTACTTGTGCAATCGGAAGCTGTTACAGATTACGGATAAGTCGCCTATTCCTCTAGTCTACTCCTACTTCCTCCAATCCGTTCATTTACTGTTCTCAATGCACACTTTTCATTGCATTCTCGTAGTCTTGGATGCAAACAATACATCCTTGCTCTTTTCAATATTATTTTTATCAGTGACTTATGACATTTGTACCATCTCACGTTCCCATATATCTAAAATCGAACTGATCTTCCCCTACGAAATTTTTTGCTCTCGTTTCCATCCTTTAGTTGGTGATTCTAAGGACCAGGTAAGCCACGGTTGTAATCATTATAGTTCTTTAGCTCTCAAATACTGCTACCGATCCTTATTTCGAATGGGAAATAATACAGATCAAACTAACAATAAGTGAATAATGAAATTAACGCTGTTTTAATCCGCTGAGTTTTATTTATACAACTAGTTTCCACGCAATTGGCGTATTCATCAGGTACCAAAATGACACATCGTGTACTTTTGCAAGGATATCATCAAGTCCCTTACCTTTGTTTGTTTTAATTTCCTTTAAAATTTTTTTTTAATCTCTCAATTAATCATGCCCGAACCTAAAATATCCTAATCGCCATCATACTCACTTTCTGTTTCTTACTTGCATTATATTTCTTCGATATAGTACTTCAACGTCAATGCAATTCAATGGCATACCAATGAATAACACGCATAATGATTTGGATGTTTAATAAAATGACATAACTTTCTAAGTAGTCTTGAAATAAGTAATCCCGTCATACTATGAATGAATAGGTTTCAATTCTCTCAATGTTATTTTAAAATATTGAAATCGTACACTGAAAAGTGGTTAGCCCCCAAAAGGTTATAATAGCATCAAAGTTGAGGTTATTGATAGCAAAAAAGTTAAGGTCAGGTGTCATGTTTCCATCGCAAGGTTTCTAATTTTCACTTCCTATAAACATATTTAATCCCTTCTCCAATTTTCCCATATTTAGTATGATTCTCTCCCCCTCCAATCATACGTGACCTCTCAGTGTTCTGACGGGGTGTTGTTATATTGTTTCAATATTTTTATTAGCATTTGAAAGCAAACCTTTACACTAGCCATTAATAAGATTATTACGTAATTACGATTTTATATACTTTTAGATGCACCTTATCCAATACATATTCTCACGTAAAAAATAAATAATTTATTTTTCTAATGAATATGCATATAAGTCATTGAAAATCCTAGTGAGAAATGGGATTTGATGCTTTCCAAGCGTGTGTTCATGATGAATTTTTCTCGTGAAATTCACTAAGGAGAACATTACCCGGTGGAGATCCCGAGTGGAATTCACCTATAGAGAAATATTAATATTTATCCCGAAAAAATATTTTATGCTTACGAAAATCATAATCGTTGATTATAATTAGCAATATACTATGCACGCCGATACATATAAGCAATATAACTTAAAGACCAAGTTTGAATATAATTTTACATTTTCTTGTGCTTGATTAACGGAGAGAAATTTTTTTACTTTAAAATTATTACACCAATAACGCCACTAATTATTTCTAAAACCAGGCCATTTATTAGTACCTACATGATAAAAAAGGGATATTATTTCCCACTTTGGAGACTTAATTTTTTTAGTTTGATTTCCTTAGGGAAGTTTTATTTAAAATAACATGCCCACACAAATATTATGCACAAATCAAAGTATTCTTTTGATTCATTTCAATAAGCAAAACCTGAAAACTGGGAAAGATATGGAAAAGATAGAAAACATACAGAAAACCAAATTAAACTGTTGAAATTAATTTCATTTTTTTTGGTTTATCCGACTCTATCCTTGAAACGACTTGTGTAAACAACTTTTCGAGATTAACTCGGATCCTTTCTCAATTGCTTGCTATCCTTGAAACGACTTGTGTAAACAACTTTTCGAGATGAACTCGGATCCTTTCTCAATTGCTGCTAAAAATCAACGGGAAAGTAGTAAACGTTACATTACGTTGCGTATAAACGTTACCATATATTCCTGATGCTTGCATTTGTTGCATCTTCCGAATATTGTAATCTATTCTACAACTCTTGCACTTAAACGTTAATTATTACAAATATTTAATGCAAAGACACATCCTAATCCCATTTCGTTCTCTGCTTTTTAAGTAGTTGGTTTATTTTCTATCATATTTCTTGCTGTCCAATGTGCATAATCTCTTTCCCAACCTCCTTCCATTCCTTTTACTATGAATTTGTAATAGGTTCTGATATTGTGGTCAGTTTCTGAGAAACTTTGTAAAAAACAATCAACCCGTTATTAAGTCTTTAATTTTTTATGATCAATTATCCTTCTCAAACCTCTCATTGCATAATCATCGACCAATTATTTGGAAATTAACAGTGCTCTTCGGGTCGTGAAACAATTTGCATACTTTTTATGATATTAGAGTTGAACTCTAATGACTATTGAGTGATTAGCCAGTATCTGATTGGTTTTTATGATTGGTGGCTTGCTGTTTTTTTGCATTCCTTACTGAAATATCGTAGTATTTTCTGATATTAGACCTTTCAAAGATGTTTTCTTTCTAGTCATCTTTTAATGTAAGTCATTGCTTACGGAAAGTCGTTGCCTATGAAAATGTATGCCTAAGTTTTTCCAGATCCTAACTGCAGGTCACTACCTATTTAACTGTTTCACCTGAGATATTTATCTAAAACTTTTTATGCTTTTATAATAGTATTCCATTTATATTCACTGCACATACAATAATGTGTAATACAGACTAATATTATTGTATGCTAATAGTTGCGGTAATGCATTTCCACGACACAGCGTTTTTAAAGCTAACTATTTTGAAATTCGTAAAGCATTTTATTAATTCCATAAAAATAGTTACTTGATGAAATAGTTTTAAATAAATGAGAACCTAAAATATGTATTCGTTTCTGTTGTTTCCATATTTTTTGTCGAAAGTTTGAGAATTGAATGTGTACATAGAGTACTGGGTGTAAAAGGTAGACATTTAACACACATTGAGCCGATTAATGGTGTTAGGCTGACTGAGTGTGCATGGGAAATGTAAATAAAATAACAAGCAATGAAATTTAGAGCTAGAACTTCCAAAACTGGAGTTGAATTTTGTGTTTAGGAATTGGGATGATTATTTAGTACTTAGTGTGCACACAGAAATGTTGAACTAGTGGATTACTAATTTGGATGGCTAATCTTATATCAATGCTATTATTGCGCAAAATGAATGGATAAATTAAGGCCAAACGCGTGCGAATACTTAAGAGTTGCAATGGGTTGGGTGCATCGGTATTAGACGTGCACGAAAGACGTGTGCTACGCTAGTTTTATCATGTTGATAATTGATGAGTCAAATTACTAAACAAGTAGGTACTGTATAAGAATAGGATGATATAGTAAAAAATGGTTAGCATAAATTACTTCTCTACAATATTACATTAAAGAATGATCTTTATTGGCAGCGCCTACTCTCAAATGTAGGGTATAAGTACCTACTTGTATGCCCGAATGTAGATAGGGTAGATATGGAGAAGTGTCCAAGGAAGTTAACTGCCTAAAATATAATTCAATTTCGGGATTCCATTCAATCATTTGGCAATGATATATTCCAGTGTAAGGATTAATTCGTAAAATCTATCTCTCTAAAGTTTTCCATTATATGCAGTCTTGGACTTTGTCTCTTAAACTAGGACTCATTTACAGTTTGAACTTTCACTACTTGCTTCATATAATAAGAAACAGACACCGTAGAAAAAAAACATTTCACTGCCTATTCTAGAATGCATAAATGTGGTAGCGAATAAATGTTTTTTTGCCCATTGGTAATAATTTTACTTGATCATTTTATTTCCAACTACCCATAAACCTGGCACAACATGAAAACTCGTTAGCACGAACCTTAATTTATGATTAATGAAGGCTGGGCCTGGCAAATTTAAAATTTCACTAAGGTTTTTATTTACCTAACTAGTGAAGAGAGGGATGACGAGTATGCAATAACAAGGTGCTTATTTTATTTGAGTAAGCCATAGTGAAGGTCTGGTGAAATTTATTGCCACCCAAGTCCTTACTTCCCCAAGTCTTACGGGTTATTCGAATAATGAAAGGAAACCTTGCAAACCCTTATTTTTTCGGAATTTTTATTTTATCGTCCAACTATGGCTGCTACACGGTAGGGTGTTATTTTGAAGGTGGTGCGAAACTGTTTACGAAGTTTATGTGCACACCAGTGAAGTTGTTGGGAATTTAAAGATAAACAAATGGAGAATGGTTGTTACTGTTGCAGTTTTAATTTATAGGAACGAATTACAAGCACTCAAATGTACCTAGGTCTTAAAAATATATTTTATTGGAGTTTTATGTTTTTTACATATCTGTGCGTTTATATATTTCAAACACTGAAAAATTTTTAGTGGGAGAAAGCATCGATTTTTCTACTCCCTCCTATTTACACATATACATACACACACACACACATGAAGTTGGTAACATTTTTTTTATTGATTCCCTACTCGGTTGATCTTTTCAAAGTCCGTTAGTCTGAACGATTGAATAAAAAAAGATCTAATCTCTTCAACATGTGGAGTTGTTCGACACTGTTTCCCAGCCGTATCGCGTTCCAAGATGACAACGGCGAAACTTAACCTATATAGACATCCTGACAATCACGATGTTTCAATCAATCTCGAATGAACCTACGCGAATGCGCCTGAAAATTCCAACCTTCCGTTACGTTCCTAATTGGTTTTTTATGTAGGTACCAACAAGGCGCACACTGGGATCGTATAAGGGGCGGGAAGGGTTGTTTGAGCTTTTGAGAGTACCTACCCGAAGGGGACGAACGAGAGAGATAAAGGAGGAATCGCTGACCCACGAATGGGCGTGTCGGTCGGCGCGCAGTTTTGATGGGATTGAGAAGACGTGGGAGGATGGTTCGAGGATGAGAAGCCTTTCTAGAGTGGGGGTGTCGGTTATTTGAGAACGGAATGGGCAGTCGGTAATCGGGCTCCGTGTTAACGCACATGTCGATTCATGCGTCATTTGTGGACGTCGGTGGACGGACTCGGCAAGAGGTATGGGAGTGAAAAATTTGGCGCTCGAGATGTGCTTAACTATGGAAAAAATTTCTGAGGGTGAGTCCTATTTTTTTTACTTGAAACGGGGTGACGGAGAGAGAGGCGAGCGTTCTTCCAGAATACTGCGAGAACTCGATATGCATGTTTTGGTCCGAGAATGGTATAAAAATATGTCATCAGCTTTTTACATCAATATTTTATTTAATATAAATGTACTGGCCTTAAAAAGATTAGGATAACTCGGTAAATAATGTTTCTTCAGAAATCTCTACAGTTGCCCAAACACAAAACACCAAAATGACTATAACTAGTTTG
This sequence comes from Calopteryx splendens, assembly GCA_002093875.1. NCBI lineage: Eukaryota > Metazoa > Arthropoda > Insecta > Odonata > Calopterygidae > Calopteryx > Calopteryx splendens. The sequence goes on from LYUA01000167.1 coordinate 1,016,983, forward strand.
ATATTTGTATGCTGTCACTAGTGAGGTAAACTTCGCCATATAATGTTGATGGTTAGTTGTTCTGGAAAAGTATGTACATGTATCATATGTGATTGACCAATAGTTGCGAAGTGTGATATCTCATCATCACGCCGCATATCTTGAATGAGAGAGCAATTAAAAGATTAGCCCATTTTGCGGATGGAATCTAACCGAGGCCAACTGCGTCCTCATGCCTCTTTTTTCTCGAATTTAACTTATCGAATATCCTTTATTCAAGGTTCAAGTTTCATATTGATTAGTGCCACTATGTTCAGCGTGCGCTTTAATTGTGACCTTAAATTCAATGGAACTTGATTAGTAGACTTACTGGACCTGAGCATCTTAGGTTTGAAGGACATACCTAATTTTTGACACAAAATTAATTGTCTTTTTCTTATTTATTCAACGATAACGCCATGATTTTCGAGATATAAAACTGGAAAATAAATCCTATCTAATTTTTTGGAAGAAAAGAGAGAATAGCGTTTAGGAAAGTCCACCAAGCGATTCGGCCCTCGGTGGCCCGGTGCCTGAAGATTCTGCGTGCGGATGAATCCCGTGCGGATACTAAATAAAAGAAGTCGTTGGGTCTTTCATTTTTTTTACCTAAAAGGTTGGGAGGATATTGTGTTGTCGGCAGGATATGCGATGACAGGATGACGGCTGATGCGGGAAAAAGATGAGGATGGAGAGGAAGGGTATGGAGAGGGCGAGAAAGCGTTCGGAGCAGTATAATCATGCGAAAGCCAAAGGAGTGATTCAAAAAAGAAAGAAGCGAAGGGGTGGGAAGAGAAGAAAAAAGGAAAGCGACGAATGAGAGAGAGATAGGAGGCTAGTTTTATGGTATAAGGCGGTTTTTTTGAGACAGTTAATTGGGCTGCACTGTTATTCCCTTCAAAAAGGCAGAAATCTGACGAAGCCGATAGTGACTTTTACTATCAATCTTCTACCGGGAGAAAACGTTGCTCTCCCTCAGGGCGGGAAGTGACTGGTGGGTGGAATGTGCTCTTGATTTTGAGTTTTTGTGAACCTCCAAGGGACGGAAACACCTTATCTCTTTTTTCTGCAGATCCCATTTGTACTCGTAATTAACGGTCAATCTACGCTGATGATAGTGTTTATCTCTTGGCCAAGATTTTTGGGAGCTACTCATTTTCTTCATTTCGAGATGGTTACCATGGCATTCTGCGTAAAACTGGGGATTTTGTTTAGGGGCGAGATCCTTTCAATGAACCGAAAATAATCGCATAGAAATGTAAGATTTGATATGCTTTGGCAGAATAATTTCATTTCCTCCATAAAGAAAATATGAACGATTATAGTAACGGAAAACAATGCAAATGCTCCATTGAACCTTATAGCACTTATTGCTCACAATAGGCCTTATATTATCACCTATATCTCTGAAACTTCACCTCTGGGCTGTCTTTGGTGTATAGATAAGTGGTTAGATCGTTAAACTTTCGGTAATTAAAGTTGACGAGGACAAATGGGTGGCAAAATGTTGAAATTTTTAAGTACATTTTTTCAAGAAGGGTTCAATCTGATTGAATCCCACAATTTTATTAAAAACTTAATTTGATTTTTGGATATGCTGAATTCTATAAATTTATTTATCGAAAGTTAATTTTAGACCAAATTTGGACGCCAAAAATTTTATACCAATCCATACTATATCGTCCAATCTAAGAATATGAAACTGCCAAAATTATGTATTAGTTAAAGACAAACTAACCAAATGCCATAGATAAATTTATTTAGTCTAATCTTATAAAAATATTTTGAATGCGTTATAAAATTTTTAGGATTTGAAACACATGCTAAGACTTAGGCGTTACTATTTTCACTAAATACCTTGGTGCTCTTAAATTCTATATGATTTAACCTATAATTACTTTACATATGAAAATAACTGTTTAAGATTTAAAATTAATATTTTATTAGTTATTCCGTGCACTTTTGCTTGTGCAGGATGGGCAAATAATATTACATCAAACGATTTTTAATGCGTTTCCAAACTTAATTTCGTCTAGAATAATTCAATTTTGTGCACCTACCATTACTTAAATAGACAATATAGGTATTAACTTCAATTTATAAGGCTCTATTGAATCAGGATCACATGCAATAGTTGTAATTTACGCATCCCTGCATTATACATCACCCTAATCGTAGTCTGTCCCCAGTGATTGAAATGCTCATCAAAATAATTCTTTTCACGACCATAGATAGAAACTTAAATTGATATGATTCTTAACCACAGGTACAGAAATTGTAAACTGAAATTATCAAACATAAAAATCTAGCCAAAACCAGTATTATTATAAGTTTGTCATTTGTAATCTAAGAGAGTGATAGATGTATTTGAAGATTAAATGTATCATCTAATCGCTGAAAATAATCCGTAATTAGCAGAAGAATCTTAATATTGGCAGATTTTAATTTCATCCTGCATAATAGTCCGGATTTTTGGTATGATATTTGCTATATCAACATAATTTAGATTGATTTCTACTATTTAACTTAGGCAGAATTAATCTTTTAACCGTATAATTTGCATGTTAATTTTTCTGCCTTTAGGTACAGACACAATATTAAATCGTATCCCGCATTTCGCGAACCTCAAAATATCTATCTACTCCATTTATTAGAAAATCCGTGTACACAGTTTAAAATATAAACATCGTAATCTTCCGTCCCACTTATAAAAATATCGACTGAATTCGATCGGGAAAATTTTTTTTTTTAACAGGAGGGCCTAATATTCAAGAAGAGCATTCTTCCCATATCATTTGCCGTTATTAACCAACAAAATTGATTATTCCACTTCAAGAAAGGGACAACATAGACAGTACACATAGGGGGATTGGGTCATTAGGATAGTCTTTTCTCACTTAACCGCATATCTTGGTCAGCTTTACAGGACAAAAGACGTAATGTCACCTATAGCTAGGTCTCCAGGAACAGAAGAGATATTAAAGGGTGAAACACTAAAAAATCAATATCAGTCTGCACCGCAGGCACTTTCGTCTATATTTTCATGGGTGGCGTCTTAACATCCCCTGACTCACGCTTTTGCAACGGCTCACATTGAATCCAAAAGGAACCATCTCTAATTTTTGCTTGATTCTTTTTTCAATCAACTTACATATGATCCCAATGCTAAGTCCTGTAGATAGGTGCTGGACACCCGAATTTTCAACCGACATCGAGGGAATAATTAAGGCTCCAAATTATATTGGTAGATTCGACCACCG
>LYUA01000167.1:1026716-1038375 GCA_002093875.1 Calopteryx splendens
CGATGAAGGGGTTTCGGGGTGAAACTGTCGGTAGGGGGTTAGGTGGTATGGCGCTATCTTGTAGAGGAGGAACGGGCACAGAGATGTGATGTGGGTGGGAGAGAGGAACTGGCGGTTAAGGGAGATAGGAAAGAAGGTGGGCGACAGATAGCTGTTTGCGATGGAAAAAGGGCGACAATACCACAGGTCCGGCTGCAGAGGGATATTCAAATGCTAAGAGCACAGAAGAGAAGTGCGCCATGCACCAAAAAAAACTGCAACTCAGAATTTTTTTAGACACATTTTCGCACTAGTAATACGTAAATCTATTAAAATCCTGGTGTATTTCGGAATCAGGAGCATAATGTATTGGGAAACTTAAAGTTGATTTTTATATGATGACTTTTCTTCAAATGGTAAATGGGATTTTTTTAATCAGTTTTTGTAGGAGCTAACATTTGGCGATTATACTTGTAGTAAATGGCAATGATGATATGCAAAAGAATAGTGTCATTATGGTATGGTTTATAATAGAAAATAATTTAGAAAATGTGAAAAATCTTTATTTGATTCTTAATATTTCTAATAATGTTTGTCTTCCATTTTCAAACCAAAATCATTTTTTCCTGAGACACTGAAGGTATCTTCTTGACAAATACTTGTACTATCTAATCTCTCGCGAGTAAGTCCAGGATTCCCGGAATAGGTGCCTTTAAATTTCAATAAAATAAGAAATTCGATAACACAGCAATAAAAGCGGATAAAATTTATAAAAGCCGGAGAAAGAGTGAAACTGATGTATGTTTAAACCTTCAAATTGAATAACTCTCTGTCCTTACCGCGAAAAATCTCGATTTGACAGAACAATATACTACGTAACAATATACTATACTTATGTCTACTGATTTAATGTGTGTTGTTAGTCCTTTGGAATTTTGAATTTGGAAGGATACCCAGGGAGTTATTTAGTATTTTCGAGGCTATTACCTTTCCCATAGTCTTAGCCGAAGACTTCGAACCCCTAGTGTGGTGGAGACGTGAACCGAAACGATGTTAATGGGAATTAGCGGAAAACTAAAACGAATGGTTTGTTTTAAAAGCAGAGGGTTCAGATAAATGTGGTCGAAAGTTAGAAGATTGAAGGAGATTAAAATTGTAAGGGGAGATTAGAATTGTGAGCGGGAAAAATAGCTCGCGTTTGGCTCGGAATAAAAGATTAAGGTCGGAGCGAGCGTGGGAGCGGGGTAACACGATTGGGCCGGAGATAACGGGAGGTCAACGGAGAGGGGGTGTAGCGTTGGGCTGATGGTTCGGAAGACGAAATGGTGGCTGCTGCAAATCCTGGGTGGTGAACGGTGAGGAACGGGAAATTACCGATTGTCTCGATTTTAGTCCTCGTCAAAAGTGCGCGGGCATTCCTGTTGCGGAGTTTTAGATTATTTCAAGGGGAAATTATGCACCACGAGGCATATTATGCGCTTGGAAAACGTAGGTGCTCGCGTTGGAAATAAGTAATTATTCCGTTTCCGGAGGATTTGGCAAGCAATCATTTAATGCGAGTGCCTATTCTGTATAATTAGCTCATTAATTCCTTTTCTATCCTCTTGGGAAAGATTAAAATGTAGAAGTGAATCACTGAATACACCCGAAAGCTTTGCTGTCTACTTTAGTTCCATGTTGCATTAACTGACTAATGTTATGTTTTTATTGACGCTTATTAGAAAAATGAAGATAATGGTTAGAAACCCATAGTTTATTTTTGAATTCTCGTGATGGTCGTATGATTGTTAAGTTTAAATCGAAGCCGTTTTAAAGATATAGAAAAATGAGTAAAATCTTAATTTCTCATTTTTTTGTCCCTTTTATAAGTGGTCAATGGCGCGGTAGTCCCATGATAGAGCGCTGAGCTACAAACCGTAGGGCCCACGCCTCTGGGCACCTTAAGCTTCACCTAAGCTGTGTACTATTTTTCGGGTACCAGCTCATCCTGGGTAATCACAGGTGGTACATAGGTATCTTTTAAGATAATATAACACGGACAAAATCTTTTACGATATAATAATCTTTTTAAAGTGCGTGAAGCAACAGATTTTCCAACAACTTCCCACATCGTAGTCGGAACAGAAACATATTTTGTACGCCATCGCATCAACGGTGAATGATGGCACTAGACTTGGTTTGGTTGCAAAATTAATTTCTCACGTAGCGGATCATTCATCATCATTGTTTATTTAATTTTAGATACATTTACATGCTATAAATGTCAAATTCCGAAGAAAGAGGTGAAAATCGAGAGGCAAATAAATGAAAATGACACGAAAGATTTAATGTGTCTGTGAAAACATTGTACCTTCCAGGGTCGGTAAGTAAACGGTCCATAATTATATAAACTTAATTACTTGAGAGCACAATGAGGCACTGGGGGTTTGAACAGTAAGAAGATGTGGTTTCATTCGCTTTCTAAACTCAATAACCAGAGCTATTTACTGAAGAACAGAAAAATTCTGTTTTTTAATTTTTCAGAAGTTTCAAAAACGCCAATTCAAAAAAGTGAACGAGCGCTTTATGTAGTTATAGACAGAGCGGTAATTCGTATGGATTGAAGATAATATGCAGAAATGGGGGTTTCGAAATTGGACAGAAGATGAGAAAGGTAAATATTTTACCGCACGTTGAGGCGGAAGTGGATGGGAATCGGCGAAGAGTGGGTTTAAGGCCTGAGGCAGGTAATTCAGGATCGCTGGGGAATTCATCATCGCTGGAGACTGCGAAGACTCGGTTCACGTAGAGATATCCGGACGGGACGGAACGACTTAATTCTGGGGATAAGCTTAGCAAGGGCTGGGCGGACATGGTGATTGGCAGGCAAAGATAGCTCCACGTAGAGTAAGAGATAGTCGACTTAGGTGAAACCTCTGGTCAGCCTTCGTTAGGTGAGCGGGTAAAGCTCAATATTCGCTATCAACCTTTGCGGCTTGTCACTCACCTCCGATACGGAATACCACTCGTTCAATTCTTCTCTATGAGTATTTTGTATTAGATTTCAAATGCAGTGAAATTTCTACGCACGTTGCAAAAGGCATTATAAATTCATGCAAATAAAAATCTTGCCCCCTGATTGGTAAAATAGTTTATTTGAAGTAGAATGTTTCAAATATACATCAGTTTAGAAAGTCATACCACTGGACAGTACTACACTATTTCACTTGCTCCTTGCTGATTTTTGAGAAGACAGGCTTATATCTCGTTTTCACTAATTGCAGAAAAGTCTAAAAAAGCCTGTAGGAAATTAAGATAGCAATTTTAATGTTCCATTGCCTTACAAGCTGTATTAAAAACTTCTACAATGATAGAAATGAGGACATCCTTGACCAACATATTTATTTCGTTGTGGTACTGTCCTCCATTGGTGTGTAACTAAAAATTGACAAATTAAATAAATGTGTAACTTGGACAAGTAATTTATTCATTAGTAATTTAATCCGAAGATTGGTACACTACACCCCTTGATTCGTACATATCTCATGTTAATTGTCTCACACCCAGTTATCACTTCTTTCGTTCATGCCTTTTTTGAAGAACTAGTAAACACTTAGCAATCCCATTCAGTTTAGCTGTACACCAGACGGTTTCTACAGCCCCGTTACTTAAAGGGATTATATTAAATCTGGCTGATGATTAATATGTAAAATTGTGTAAATTATTGCAAATACTTGTCTATGTTACTCATTCTTCTTATACACATATTATTATCCATTCAACGCAGCAGATGATGGAATATGCCTTAGCTTAAGGAGGAATAGGGGAATTAAGAGATTGGCAGGTAACAGAATAGCTTGAATAGATGCTACAAAATAATCCTCTTATTGATAACCCATGATGTTAATTAATTCCATTAAAGTACTTATCGATGCCGCCGAGTACTTCCCCCTTTCTATTTTCCCATGCATATTTTCATTTTTTCCCGTTGTAAAGTAAGCCAAATCGACCACTCCAAGCCATTGGGTCAATCACGTCGCAGGAACGTTGTGTAGCCCGCCGATCTGCTGTTTCTTGTATCCCATGTTGCATTTCTTCTTCGTTTATTCCGGACGGAAACTAAGTTCTCTGTACTTCTATTGCATTTTCTAAAGTAGGTTAGTAAAACCTAAGGTATTAATCAGCAATATACCTATTCCACTGCCTGCGTTACGCCATTCGGAGGGAATCAATGTATTTGGCAGTTTTACTCTTATTTTGTCGCTATTGTATAAATTGTGTGACCAGTTGGTCTACTTAGTGCGGCTTGAATTATTTCCTTTAGAAACTCCAAATAAATGCACATTAATACATTTTAAAAATGCATAATTTTTGTACTGCCAGAGGTTCCTATTCCACTATGTAGTTACGTACTATGTAGTTGCAGCATATTTACGATATCTACTGATGCTTTTATTAACTTTTCACCGCCAATTTCTTGGAGATGTTCAAGGCACAATGATATCGCCTCACTTACTATTGAGGATTATCAACACTGCTAAGGTAGCGTCTTTTTGTTTTTCTATTCTTATTCCTAAAATTATTTGCTACAGTTATTGTGATGAGGTTAAATATCACTGGTTCCACTGGTGGCTGCACGCGAGGACTAATCACAAGGATTAAAAGCAATTCCAATTTCATGGAAAATTTAATTTAGAATTTTCTGCATAAATAGCCAAGACTTGGTGGGAGAATTGGGCGAATTTTTTGATGGATCAAAAGGATATTTCATTGATGAAGAAGGTTAAGAGGGGGAGTTATAACAATAATCCGCTACGAATTAGATGAAGAAAGTCAAAACTCGTGACTCGGCGCCAGGAAACATAGATTGAACTAGTGAATATTGTAACCGTAGGCCTATGCACTGTGTACCAACTACGTTCGCCTCACCAAAGCGGCTTACCGCATTACCTAGCGGAGGAAATGGGCACAGAGATGCATAGCACACAATAGCGCTCGCTTCCACACTAGCCACGCGAAGATTAGTCGTTTAGAAACGGCAAGGGTGAAGGAAGAGCTGACAGAGAACGTTGCGATGTGTGCAAATATCTACGCATATAATATTCGTTGGTCATGAAAAGTTAGTTGAAATGTGTAGTGTTAAGCCATTCAGCGATCAGTCAATACGCTAGCCCATCAGTTAGACGTAACTTGCACCTTATGACACTACCATTGAGGCCTTTGTTAATATAATTTTTTTCTATACTCTCAAAAAGGAATTTTATTTTCATCCTCCATCCTTATTGCCTCATTCATCAGAAATTGGTGATCAATAGTTTGTATAAACCATAGAAAGAAATACGTGACAGAGCAAGATGAATAATCCACGATTCCCTTCAAAGCGAGATATGTGAGTCTGTATTTGTAAAAGTTTCAATTATTTTTCGCTTTGAGGTTTTTAACTGGAGGACTTTAGCAACAATGCCAAGGTGACCTAAGGTTTTTTCTGAAAAATATTTCTAAGGTAACGTCTGTTCCTAAGACGAGAACTAAATCAAAACAATGATTTCTTATGTTTTACTTTCAATAATAACACACAACGTCATATCAATAGCGATGGCTTTCGTTTTAATGCTATAGAAAAATATTAATTCTGGTTCTAAATTGCCTCATTATTGGAACAATAAATCTCTTCGTAAAACATTAATACGTATATTGCGAACAAGATTTTTAAAATATATTGTGAGCATATAAGAGTCGGTCACTTTTTCGCAAGCATTTCGTGCTTTACAATTATCTGGTCTTCAAGTATGAACAATTTCGGAAAATATTCTGTAATACAATTCACAATAAACAATTCACTTCATTTGAACAATTAAAAAAAGAGGGTGTGGTTGTCCTGTTGTTCGAGCACTGGGCTTCTAAACCGGAGGGCATAGGATCGATTCCTGGCGACGTCTCTAGGCACCTTCAGCTTCACCCAAGGTGTGTAATGTTTCGGTTATCAGAAACCGCAGGCTGCACAAGGAAAAGGAATTGCCCCCATTAACCTGATGTGTGAATTTCACACACCTTCCTACCAGGGTAGGAGCTTAGTATTGGGTGTGCCCTACCCGCATTTGTTAAACCACTTTCCGGGTTAATTACTGTGGTTGGTTGTTGACTAATTAATGCGATCCTCTTATTATAATTAAAAGTTCAACGCTGAATGAAGTATTATGATGAGCTAATTTCGTGAAGATGATATAAAAAATGTATGTCCTTTTATACTTAGAGGTCAGGGCAAAGTAAACCGCTGTGTTCAAATTTCGTCTTTGCCGTAGGAAGAGACTCATCACCACGCATCCCTCGCCAATAGGAACCCTCGGTCTCGAGTAATGTGAAAGAACCTGCAGTCACGCTAGGAGCCGACGTTCGTTTGACACAAGTCCGAAAGCGGAGGGTCTCAGGGCGAAAAAATGTTCCGCTTTGAGGGATTCGCGAAACGGATAATTTCTCTATCAAAAAATTGACCTCGATGGCTTTTTTGGGAGATTGAATTTTCCAGTATTTATTACCCTCCTCGCAATATTTTTCTGCAAGACTGCTTGCAAAAAAACCATAATGTAATTCAAGTGTTTCATCTAGATCCTATGGAAAATTGCCTCAGAAAAAAAAAATAATTCCCTCAGAAGAATTTATCATGAAGGTACGAACGGCTATTCGGTGTCAATAATTCTTTTGCAAGGAATTATATTTCCCCCTGCTTCGGCCATAGCTTTCAATAGATTAAATTAATTTTACCTAGCTGCGATTTTTTCAAAAAACTTTAACCTTAGTGTGGGAGTTTGACTGCCATTGTGAACCCAAGAGTTCCTGCAAAGTGATGAGACATAATTTCTTTCTAGATTACTAGGTAAGGCACGTTGACTTCTCGGACAGACCAAATGGAGAATACCTTTTGACCTTCTGGGTTCTGGTAATATTTTTAAATAAACGATCATCAGGTCGTAAAATAAAACATTTTTCTTTTTGCAATAAATTTTCTTTCAGTTGTATCCTACAAGTAACAATTATCCCCATTATTATCGGTTTGGATAAAAATGCAGGCAGTTCACAAGTTTAAATTCATTTGCTCACATACATAGCTATGCATGATTTCAACGCGCGAATTCAAGGAAAACTCACACGTGCTAGTAAAATAGGTCGAACACTGCTTGTTTTCTGTTCTCCATTAAGTGGCATAATATTTAATGTCCATCATTATACGGTTCTGCCAAATCCCCTCACATGCCTGCATACTCATGAAAACCAATTTCTGACGCTTGGAGTGGAAAAATATTCATTGATAATTGGGAGGAATATTATAATTAGCATGGTCGTGATGACTTCAGAAGCTTCATTGTGAAAGTGATTACATATGATGAAGTGTGGTCCCAAATTAGGCAAGGGGAACGATTCATCAGAATTTTGTTATACTTTTAGTGTAGATTTCACATGCAATCCCTTGTTGGTAGTTCCTTATCATTCTCCGCCTGGTCTAGCTGGTTTGATTTTAAACAGTTGAATGACACGTACTCTTTTCATTAAAATTATCAGACGAACGTTTGTGTTTCTTGCGGTATAATTTCAATAATCGTGTTTGTGTTGGATTTTCTCTTTTTTGTCCCCGTTAGCTATTAATTATCACAACAGATAATAATTCCAAATCTGGATTACTTGTCATGCGGGGGATATTATCTTCTCGGCTTGGTAAACGAAATTTTGAGATTTCAACCGCGCTGAGATGACCGCGACTATTGTAGGTACCTAAGTAAATTATTCTTCATGATTATCATTTTATTATTTTCCTTTACGAATAGTATGTTCTTCTTCTTTGATATATTTCATCATGAGTCATAAGCGCTCATAATTATGTAATTAGTTCATCATACTAGGTGATGCACATCTCTTAATTTTTTCCATTTCGGACCGACGAGTAAAGAAGCCAAACAAAGTTGCAAGTCACATAAGAATTGTCTAACATTTCTGTTAAATTTAAAAGGTTTAAGAGGAATTGGATAAGCCGAAGTCATTATATCATGTGCATGAATTTTTCTTTAGAGAATGCGGTTCGGCAGTAATATTTAAGCCTTTCGCTACGGATCGTTGCATAGGGAGAGGTTCGAAAAGAGGAATTATGAGGTTGCGTAATTCATGGATGATCCCAAGAAGCAGGATAGCTCCGCAATTGTAGAAAGTAAAAAAAATATCTATACCGTACTTGAGAATTTATTAATTAGTTCTTCAACCTAGATTTTAACTGAAGTTCTACTCTCTCACGCCTTTATGGCTGTCGTTTCATTAATCCGCCTTCATTTGGCCTCGCAATGCGTTCTTGTGTATGATTTTTGGTCTTCAATGTGGTATCGTCTACTTTTTCACGTTTCTAAATATTGCGTTATGCCTCCAGGTGTACCCAATCCGTGTAATATTTCTTTATTTTACCTTTTTTTCCGCATATTAGTCCTGCGGTAATATTCTCCTCTGTTCATGTGGGAGAGAGTAATCATGCCGTTCCCTTTAACTAAGAATTTGTTGCTGGGAAGGTGCGTTCATTCTTTGTCCATTCATTATCAATTCTTAACACCTGCCGAATAGTTTTGGAAGGCAGCATGCCCGTCTCATTACTCCATAGGTAGGTCGGGACTTCGAGCTTATTCGAGTGAGTGTTTAGGCTCAGTCCCATGGATGATGTGTTAATTTTGGTGGCCCGGAGGATATGAGAGCTGATGACAAGCAATTATAGGCTTGTCGGCATCACAGAAGGCAAACGGACTTCCAGTGGTGTCCAGTAAACCAAAAATATGATTGAGTGTAGGTACGCCAATAATGCGAAGAATGTTCCTCAGTCCATGTCATCTTCTATCCTAAGCTTCGGAGATACCTCTGACACCAACGGTTCATATGCAGGCTTAAAGCTAAATGCTGTGATAGTTTTGGATTTAAAGACTTTAAATTTCATTTTATTTTTAATGGCGTGATAAAAAACGGTCTTAAAATTCTTGAATAAAGTAAAACTATATCACACCTTTATTACGAGAACATCTTGATGGTGTGCAATTACTAAACCATGATACTAGAATTGTAAACGAAATATTTCCTAGGTATTCCAAGTTTTGGGCTAGGAACCACACTAACATTTAGCATTCTATCCGCCCAACGCACCATTTTGTTCCGGAAGATATATTAATTACTTGCTCATTTGTTATATATTTATTAGGCCAAAGTTAGGTTAGGATCACAAAAGACATTGGAGTGGCATCCAAAGAATTTAACCCATTTAATTACTATTTAACATAATAATTAATTAGGTGGTTTTGTGTGTTTCGAGTAACTTGCCTTAAAACCTTCATAATATCTATTAAAAATAATTAAGAGTGTGTACCAAAGGATGGAAAAGAGTACATGTTGGACTTTGGAATGTACATCGAAATCGGGTAATTTTCCACCGCATGAGGAAATGTTGCAAATTGGTCCTTTTAGCATAACGCTCCAATGAATTTTCCATTTTTATGAAAAACCGGTATTTTCAATGTCGCTACATTGTCGCCCTATTCCAATACTTTTTCATGCGTTCGTGTGCTTCGTTTATATTGGTGGCAGAACAGAATACAGTAGGTTCCGCTACGGAAAGAGCCAGCCGCATCAGCGTAGGGTAGAAGAGGAATAGATAGTAGGTATTGGTTGACGGCGTTAGGCGGGATATTTTCGATAAATTTTCCGAAAAAGGCACGCCTCGTCCCGGTTAAAAAAAAAGTATTGTGTAAAGACTCGTAAAGTAGAAACGCACGCGATCCGAAAATGACTCTCCGACGCGTTCGTCCGCCGTCATTATTTATATGCATATGCATTTATAAACGCGTGAATCTATTTATAATACATTGGAATGCACTATTTTATATTTCCTATCTCCGGCTCCTTGTATACTCCTCCTCCCCCGTCCCTTCTCCACAGGTGTGTGCGAAGTTGAGTCGAGAGTCTTCGCCGTCGGTAATGGGAGTTGAGTCGAAAGGTAACCCTAGCCCCGACTAATGGAAGCGCGGTGAAAATAATTGGTCATTTCTTACGGGGTGGAGGTGACCGCTGAGGTCGTAATTTCGATTGGAAGCGTTCTTGTTATGGAACCCGTGGCCCCCTGGAAGTTCCCTGCTGGGAGTGATTTGAGAAAGAGTTTTATGTGTGTGGGAGGAGATATAGAAGGGGAGGGAGGGGAAGGGTGTAAGGAGAGGTTATTCGAAGGGTGGTAGAATAAGCGAAAAAAATGAAGGAAGGAAGGTGATGAGATGGAAAAAAGCTATAAGGATAGAAAGGAGCCGGGAGATGGGAAGATAATGAAAGGAAAAAAATGTAGTAGCAATATGAAGAGAGCAAGCGAAGAGGGATAATTCAAATCATTCCATTTTTAGGAAGTAGCTGAAGAGTAATAATTGGAAAAATTATTGTAATGAATCAAGCATAGTAAAATTGAGCGGACATTCTGTATAAATATAATATTTTTAAATCATACCCAAATGGTTTGCCTGCGCTCACTATATATTTTAAGATTTATCTAGCAACGTTTTCAAAGGAATGGAAAAATGTAATATGTATGTAGGTGGTGTATGTGAGCACCGGTTTTTGAGCTTTCATTGACATAAATGACCGTGAAAACTCATTTTATAATGTCCCATAATAAAAAGACAAATTTTTACCCTATCCCGTGTTGATCTTTCGCTGGCTTTCGAGGAAACAACGGCTGGATTTGATCCTTGGTATCCAGGAAACCGGTCTAGTTTTAAATGGAAAATTGTTTCACGACGATGGCTCAATTTTTTAATGAGTTCTTACATAAATCTCAAGATAGTTAATGTCATCCACACTAATTAATTAAAACCAATCACATGACCAATGCATCCAATAACTTCGCGTACCTACGTCACAAAGCTTTAAAAAGATTGAATATGGACCAGATATAGTATAAGGGATTTATTGTAAATACTAGTGCCATAGAAAATTTAACAGAAACTAAGATGCGTCCCTTTACGCTTGCCCTATAAATTTCGAGCAACGGTTTAAAGAAATTATTTAAAGATGTAATTTCCGTGATATGTACTTATTTTTTAGTTCCTTTAAAATAATCTTTAGCTGAAAAGTGTTAACTTTATATTTAGTTATTCCAACATAGCAAGAATGTACCTATATAAATTATTATTTTATTTTTGAAGGCTTTGAGACCGGAAATAATTCCGTAGTGAAAAAACAATTTGTAGTTTCCACGATTTTGAAATTTTATGTAATTCGTAAATAATTAGGAAATAATTCTTGAATTATTCCGAGCAAAATGCCACAATGTATGCATGCACATTAGTGTATGCTAATAAACTGATGACTGTAACTTTGCCGTAAAAAAACATTCGTCCTTATATTACACAAAAACCGCATATCATAAACACCACATCTGACCGACAGCTGAAAGATCGTACCTCCGTCACAAATACCGAAGATACAAATGTTACCATGAATAATATTTGGATATCAATATTATAATGACTTTTATCTTTTAGTCCGTTTTTAGTAAAACTATACGTGTGTATATATATATATACACATACCTATATAATATATATATATATATTATAGGTATGTATATATATATATATACCTATATAATATATATATAATATATATATATATGTGTGTGTGTGTGTGTGTATATATATAT
>LYUA01000167.1:1038472-1050116 GCA_002093875.1 Calopteryx splendens
GTGTGTGTGTGTGTGTGTATATATATATATATATTTATGTGTGTATATATATATATATAGGTATATATATATATATAGGTATTTCTGATTTTCAAACAAAAATTTTCATAAAAATAAAAAGGGCCCGACAGCTGAGGGGCGTCATCGGTACTTTCATCAATTCTGATGCGAATAAATACGTACCACTCAGTATTCAAAATCTCTCGTATATACCGCCGATGCCACCGTGAATATATAAAAAGGAAAACCAAGTAGTTTCGTCGTTGGAAAAGTAGAAGTTCAAATATTTGCGGAGGCTCGGGAGATTAACCAAGCGTACTTCGCGAAAGAGATCGCCGGGGAAAATTTTTGAGATCATTTTATGCGGAGAAAAAGGGGAAAAAAAGGCGCGCGTTCCTTCTCTCTCCCATTCATCGCATTTTCCGCTCGAATGGCGAATTCATCGCGAGTGCGCACCGGCTGAGGGGGCAATTCCAGAGCCCCCGAGTCCATCTCCGTAGGCGGTAAAATAGCCGATTATTGAGTCGGCGAAAAGAGCTGACAGGTTGGGGAGAGGGGAATGATAGGGAAGTGAGACGGAAGGGCCGGAGGGAGCGAAAGAGAGAGAGGGGAGAAAGACTTGGGGGGAGGGGAAAAGGCAGCGGACGGGCTGGAGGTCTGCCGTGTGTGCGTGTGTGTGTGTTATGTGTAGGTACGCGAACTGAGTGGCATTCAGCGCCATCGCCACCACCGGGGGCAACTTTGAGAATCACCGGGGGTAAAAAAAAAGAAAGGAGGGCAGCAGCCCGCAGTGTCTTGACTGAGTAGGTGAGTAAGGATGGCGGTTTGTGGGAGGGGTTTGGTATGAGAGGTGAGGGAATGGGATTCGTGGCGATAGGTTGAGTTAAAGCGTGAAGTAAAGGTGAAGGGAGGGTGAAGAGTAGGGGAGGGGGATGAAAAGAGATAAGAAAAATCGGCAGTCTCAGTTGTTGAGTGATATGCAAGGGGGAGTGGAAAGAATATGCGTAGGAGGACAAGGATATGGCAAAAAGCTTGGAATGGGATGAAGATTTAAGCAAGGAAAGAAGGAAGAGGTTCATGGTGAGAAGCAGGGAAGGCGATCATAGAGAAAGTAAAAAAATAGACATTTTCAAAGTTTTTTTTCCAACGTGATACGCTTGAAACGCAACTTATTTTTATTTCGCTACTCCGGGAAGGAGCTAAGCAAATGTTCACAAAGAACACTCAATCAGAGGATATTATTCAATCTTAATATCGGTTTGACGTTATCTGATGTTTTTTGGTATATTTTGGCCATATATTTCATTGGCAAAATAATTCGTTTAATCTTCTGCATTGCCCTTGGGTTTAGTCGCCTTTTTCTGTGTTCCGTCCATTGTGATATGAAATAATTGATAACCGCGTAAAATATCGCGACATTGCGATGCTTGCCGACAAAAATTCGTTTAAAAAAATTGAAGAAGGAGTGTAATTATTTCATCCTTTCCCAAACCTCAATGCTTCTTGAAAATCGACACTTTAAAAAGTGCAAAGAAATTTTAAATTTTTAGTTTCGTTACCGGGAGTTATGCTTCGTCTACGATTGAAACTAAATAAATGAACAATACAAGTACTTAAAATACTCTATTGATGTTTAGTTTCGATTTTGGACAAAACTCAAATGTATAGGAGTATTTTCGTTTCGATCTGGAAAGAAACTAAACGAAAACTTAGTTTCGTTTTACACCGAAACCGATTGAAAAAAATTTGCTCCATTCTACTGAAAATAAATAAAAAGGGTGGAAGTTGAGTAAGCAATATTGAATTATATTTTTATTAACTCAGATGTCGAATATGAAAA
Organism: Calopteryx splendens; assembly: GCA_002093875.1. NCBI lineage: Eukaryota > Metazoa > Arthropoda > Insecta > Odonata > Calopterygidae > Calopteryx > Calopteryx splendens. The sequence goes on from LYUA01000167.1 coordinate 1,040,313, forward strand.
ATTTTGTTCCAAGAAATAGTGTATATTTGATTATACGGCTTCAAAAACGGGTGGATTGTAAATTTTCTTTGGAAAGTGTCCCCGTAATGAGTACGTTTTGAAAACTATTTCATGGATAAATAAAAATGTTTTTGATTTAATTCGAAGCGTTTCACATCGGGTATGAATACATCTTTTTAAAAAAAATGAACAATACTCATAATTTACGTTTCCTTTCGTAAATATGAGGTAATTGTAACTCCATTATCAAATTTCTTCCTCAATGACAAATTGAGTAGTCTATCATACTGTAATTAAGCATTTTTGTGGTAAATACCTTTCATGAATATTCTGATATAATACAATCCCAATGAATAAGAAAGCTTCCGAGTTGGTTCTTCCGTTTATTTACATAACAGTAATATGAGTAACATGAAAGATTTCCGATCAAATAATTAGTGGTTAATTTACGATGGGTTGGTGAAACTGGGTGTGATGATGGTGTTGTAGTTGCTTGAAAATGGGGATGAAATCGTTGAATTTAGCATTGTTTTTATAATATGGTGCTACCTCTACCGGTATTTTTCTGATGACAAGACCGTTAAGAATTGATTTATAGGAATGACAATCAATATTGCTGCGTTCATGCAACAAATTGGTCACCTCTTCCAATTTTGCGAACTACGAAGTGTCCTTTCGATGACGCAGTCCGAGCCCATTGTAAATTGACGCCTTATGTGGCTTAGATACATCTACTTTATGGTATAGTCGGCCATATCCAAAATATGAATGCAAAACTTCCTTTTTCTTCAGAGGAGCAAAATAAAAATCATAATATTCCAATTTTCCTACGAAACTCTGCTAGCCGCCGTAAGGGTGCGTGACATAAGGCGTAAGGACATCAATTATAAAAATCAGGGAAAGTCTTGAAAGTGGCGATATGTGTCGCTGCGTTAGTGCTCATCTCTTTTTGCATTATGCTCGCTCGTGCATCAAGTGAGGGAGAAATGGGTCCTTGAATCAATCCGCTAAGTAACCTGCTGTCTGACATTGCTCGCCGAACTGGGCAGGAGTTATTCCCCTGATAACGTCAAGAAAATGCACAATTAATGCCTAGCAGTATCTAAAGTAGCATTTATCAGGTCTAAAATCGAGTTTTCACGTCCCCCTGAGTTCTCAATCAAGATTTGGTAGCAATTCAGTAACGCTTTGAATTTTTTTTCACCTCGTTTTCAACATTTGGGAAACTATGATTGATTAATCTTGATCATTAATAGTTAAAAACCAGGAATGGGATTGGATGAGTATATGAGAGGAGTGCAGGGAATGTCTTGTGAAGTCGAGAGATTTTGGGGAGGAATGAATTGGCGAGTGGGTGGATAGGACGAAGGAAAGAGGGGAAATGCGTGCGGAAGAGGATGGGAGAGGGAAGAGGAAGGGGAGGACGGAGTTGGACTTGGGATTCCGCTGTTACGGGTGAGGAATGGAGAAGTGAGAGCTTGTTACTTTATGAACTGGACTGTAGCAGCCAGGGCGATTTAACCTTATTTACGACCTTTAGAAAAATTCGTGATTTCCACTTCGTTCTCCAGTCACCACGACAGGAGATATGTATTCCTGTCAGAACTGGTAGGATGAAGTGGGTCTGTGTTCAGATTTTTTCCTTCGATGAATAATAAAAATTTTTCTTTTGATTTTAAGCGCTGGGGCATTGAATATAAATCACAGTAATGTATTTAAATGTTATAAGAGAACCAAAGTCCCAGTTGCCCACGTCCTCATTATCTTCAAAACTGCTATTCAGTAGTGATTAAAGATATATAGCTGTTTATGGATGCGAAATATGCGTTAAAACGTAAATTTATGGATGGTCATCAGGCGCACCTTTGCCTTTCTGGTGCTGAACTGGCGCGTCTAATTAGGATATTCATCCCGTAGTAAATGGTTCGTGTACTCATTATCGAAAATTCTCATGCCACTGGTTTCATTCGTGTTTCGTGCATCTTGGAAGCTAGTTTTTCATTAGCGGAAAGTGTCTGCTGCAAATCATTCTTTGAATAAGTCATCATAGCCTAGGGTATTTCGTTAGCGTTTTTCCTTGTGAATGATGATGGATCAAGTTTCCCCCTTCCTTATTAACCCTTATTTACGGCTTTCTTGGTCAATGTGCTCTGCTGGTAACCGAAGAAAGTTAAAGAGAAAAGTAAAAAGAAAAGTGATAATGATCAGGAAAAAAGGATAAAATCTGCATATTGAACTCAATATTATGGGTGATGTGATACCTACTTTTAAATTAAATCCGAATAAAAAAAATGACACATGTTAAATGGAAGATGAAGAACTCCTTAGGAGAGGATTTAAAGTTATAAAAACATTCTATAGCGCTCACAATGGCTTTCTTATGATATAACTGAAATAGATACACACTGATATTGAACGTTGAATGCAATATAAGCTGGTAATAGCTTACCTCTTTTCACTTGGCGAGATGTGTATATATTTATGTGCTGCATGCGATAATTCTGGAAGTACAGTTTCAGTGAAAAGTTTTAAAAATGGGCAATTATTTCACCATTTTCATATCGATTCACAATTTATTCATTCAATGCCGATATCTTCATCCCTTGTAACGAAGATTTTTTTAAGCAATGGTACGCAAAAATAGCCTTTTTGACACCATTTAGTGACTGAGCTGTGATACAGAGATTCATTATAGGTAATCTATCTATTAAAGATAAATTTTGGACAGTCCATAAATACTAATATGCATGTACCTCCTATGACTTGCGTGAACTTCCAGCTGTATACACTAAATTATTTTTTCTTTCACTTCTCCATACTTTTTGCCTGACATCATTCCGTCGAAAAATCATTTTCTCTTCCTTATTATTACTTCTCCGTATGACTGATATTCTCCCTTCTACTATGGTCTCTAACACTCCAGTACCTCTCAGTATTTTCTCCATCTATTTTATTTCACATTCTTTGGATTCCACCTAGTAAATTCCTCTATTTATCCTACCATGTTTAATACTTTTTCGTTAGTCTTCCACTCTGTCAATCTTAATTTGTCAATTATTTCCAAGGGAATACAGAGCAAAACTTTTAAACCTATGATAAATCTGCAGGTGAGTGTACAGCTCACAGGAAGGAAAGAGGAAACAAACTGTCCAACCAAGTGACACAAACAATCCTTTTTCCCACGCATATATCGTGATCAAAAATAGAAAATATTATGCACAAAAAGTTTACCACTCGTGTACCATATCACTACTTTCTTGCATTTCTAACTTTCATTTACCATTCAACAAACCTCTGAAGGTGAGTGGACACAAGCTATCTTTATATTTTTAGCTTTTTATTTAAGTCTTTTACCCTATATTTTTATAAATTAAGCTACTAGTGTGTAGGGAGAAGTATGACGTAATTAATGGCAGTCTTCTTGAAACGATTTTTTATAGGATATGGAGGAAAGCTTCCAGTTGGTAAAGAATCGTGATTAATGAACAGGTAGCGTCACATTATTATTTGGTAGATTTATATGGGAGCCACTGGAAGCACGAAGATTACATGCACGTCTCAAACTATTAGAGAGATACATCTCATTCGAGTTTCACACTGAAACAGGAGGAATCATTTTACCTTTACATTAGAATGGTAGACGATACCACGACAGGAAGTTTAGAGAGATTGATTGCCGAACAGATAGATATAAGGAATCCTTTTTCCCACGCAATAAATTTCATTCATGACTGGGGGCCCAACACCTTCTCACACACCCTCTGGTGCCACACGCCCTCGCGGTGGCTTGCAGGTAAGAAGTGGATAAGGTGTAGATATTAAACACCGTACACACTCCACAATACAATGAACCGTTCTTCGGCACCGAAAACCTTCTTCCACCCTTCATTCCGTCCAACACACCTAATATTTTCCTCCCTCATACAAGTCTTTTCCTTACAGCTTTACCTAAGATCCTTGTCATTAACTCATTTCCCTTCGTGATAGCTACTTAACCTAATGCAATTATTCCTTCAATGTTTCAACCACTTTGACCACCTTCATCAAAGGCACTTGAGAAATAGGCAAACTGCTCTAATTTTTCTAGTATGTGCCGTTCAGCTTTAATGCCTTCCCATTTCTTGAGAAAACCGTTATCTTCGCTTTCTTTTCATTAATCCACATCCCATAGATATCACACTGGTTCTTTAGCGATATTGCTCACTACAATCCCTTGGCTGATTGGCTTAGTTAAACCATAGCCTTCCGCAAACATAACTGACTTGATGAGTTCCCCTCCAACTTTCACTCCTACCTCCAATCCTACTCATGCTTCTCGTACAATTTCCCCAGTATTTAAGGTGAAAAGATGTGATTCACTATTCACGTTCCCACTAAGAAGGCACTTCTAAAACTTTGGAGCGCTCAATCTTTACTTCGCTATACCGATTTTCAAGTGACACCATTTTAGACCAATTTTAGATTTTTTTTAATTTACCGCCTGGATTACGATAAAACTAGGAGGGTCAATACTGTTCTTTACAGATGACAGACAGACATATACATAAACAGATATACAATACAGACAGACAGACAGATATATAAAACACTATATTTCGCCTCTATACACTGGTACGACAACTTCCCGATTGGTACTTAAATTTTCTTTTAACCAATGGTTGTGGAAAGTATATGGTTAACGTCACTGATAGCAACCGTGTGCAGACGTAAGTGACGCTACGTTTACATTGAAATAGGCATTAAAATATTTCCTAAATACGAGATTTCGGTTGGTTGAAATTAGTTTTTAAATCTGTAGTAGTGCATTTGTGGCACAAACGGTTCAGCACACCTGGTAAAAGTATTTAATTATTAGGTAGTCCTGTGAGTATAGAGATGAGCTACTAACTTGATGACCCGAGTTCGATTCCAGGTCCAGGTCCTCTAGGCACTCTCAGCTTCACCAAGCTGTGTACCATTTTTCGGGTACTAAGTCATCCTGGGAAATCGCACTCGGTTGAGGGAAAGGAACTGACCACCTGATATGTGAATTTCAAAAGCCGGGATTAGTATTGGGTGAGTTCTAATCTCACCTACAAAACCAACCGATGGATTGTTTATTGCGGCTTGTGATTTACTTCTAATTCAACTCGGGTCTAATTTCAACCATTGGAAATATCTTGAAAATTGATTAAAATAAAAGCATGCTGCAGCCGCAGTATTCAAACGTTATTTTTTATAATTAAGCTCCAGGTTAAGAAATTTTGTAAGTAACCAAAGCTGTGCCGTGGTCTATCTCTAAATAGAGGGACAAAGCCTAGCTTTAAACATCCTTGAAGATCAGGACCCTATCATGTTTTTGGCGTCCGAGAAATGGGACATAATGAGGGGAGACGTAAAGGGTGAAGAGTTTAGGGGACGGTGGACGTGAAAAGGTGGGTTGAAGAAAGGTTTATGAGGGATACAAATACATAGTGCCTTGTCTTGAGGAATGAGAATGATTGATAAGATCGTAAGATGAAGCACGAGAGTTGAAAAGGAAGACAAGTTGAGTCAAATGGAATGGAATGTGTTAATATTAGACTCAAATACAACAATCATCATATAAAACAATCTAACGAGTCTTAGACTGAACTTAAGACATAATTTACTGCATTATTCCTTGATTTAGACTTTAAATGAATAGTTTATGTAAGACTTATTTTAATTCCTCACATATTAGCAAAATTACAAGGGGTTTCAGATAATACTAAACCGCAGGGGACACGCAAAATGTCAATCCACGAGTTAAGTGTAGGCGATATATTTTTTTCAGAAGTTACAAGGTTTTTGCTCCTTAGTTGATGGAAGCGCGAATTTTAATTTATAGAAATTTTATTTTTAAACTTTTGGCATCGTTGGAATTTCTGAAAGAGTGTTTCTTTGCTCGATTATGCTGTTGTTCTACATACATGAACGTTTTGAATGATAAGAGTGTAAACATCGTTGGTGATTTATAAATGGTGACTATGTTTGCAGTTAACGAGATTTTTTAACGGTTTCGTATTTTTTTACTACGCATAGATATTTTTTACCTCTTAAACTGTGGTTCTTTCGTTGCTTGAGCGTACTTACGCGCGGAGATCTGGGAACAGACCTAGACGTAGGTAACGCGAAATTACTCCCTTTCCGTATGTGAACCGAAACGTATGACGATTTACGTCAAAACCCTTCCGTTAAACAGTGGATTTGTAAAATTTCACCTCTGTGCTCCCTACCTGCAGACATAATCAGGGTTTTTGTTGATATTTCTATATCATTTAAAACTGATTGTGCTTCATTGGTTTTTCTTTTTGGTCCAATCTCACACTGACCTTTAGTCTCCCTTAACGTTCTTAACTTGTCAATGCAGTTATGCCGGTATGCTAGTCTCTTTCACAACGACTACAGTTTAAGTATCCCGCAGTAAACATTTTTAATTTCAAGATCTCAAATTTCCGAAATGTAAGGATCGGTGTGACACATTGGGAATGGACGGGAGATGTTGAGTGTAGGGGTTCGGGAGGATTCAGGTGGTGGGTGGTAACCAAAGGTGAGGGTGGAAAAGAGGAGTGAGATTTTCCTTCTTGCTACGCGTGCGAATGCGTTGACGGCCATTAAAAAAGTCACCTTCATTCCAATCTCCCTATGCACCCTCCCTCCCGTCCAGTTGGCTCCCTTCTCCTCGTCCTCTTCGTCCTAAGGCCTCATTCTCTACCTGCTCCGCCGCCATCCCTCTCCCCTGCCGCGGATGAAGGAGCAGGTGACGACAGATAGTGAGCAATTTGTTTAGGCAGCCTGCTCTTCTCCCTCCCTCGGAAGAGGAGCGAGACGAGGAAGGAGGGGGGGAGAGGTTGGACAGGCAGAGGAATGATCTAAGGGAGGGCATAGCTGCGGGATGAACGACGCCCTGTGAAGAAGGTAGATTGTGGTGAAATTATTACGGGTGAAATGAATGGGGGAATTAATTGTTAGGAAGTTAGTACTTTCACGCATTTCATCTATGACCATATGACATTTAATGAGTTTCCAATGGAAGTAGATGCCTAGTAAAGTTCTATATTTCATAGCATAATAAGTGGGAATATGTAACGGAGATAAATTCTAGCCAGAATTCTATTTTGCGGAAGGTAAAGCTTTAATTAGTCAACATACCAAGATATAAAGGTAGTATTCCAGTATCTGTTCAAAAATATCATGGGATAATTAGGTAAATATTCCTAATTGGATCTCGAGAAGATGGAAAATCTAAGGGCAAAAAATGTTGTTGAAGGAGTTATTAAAGTATTTTGGTACTATTTAGACGGAAATTGGCTATAAAAATAGTAGTATTGCATTAGTGAAGCAACTTTTACAAAAATAGCATAAGTGATTATCAGGACCGTGGATAGAAACGTTTTAAATTTGAGAGTAGAATTATTTTTTGGCGTAGCATTCTGTTTAAGAAACTTGGTATTTGAGGGAAGGTGATGAAGGTAGATCTGAGGACTTTAATGTCGGTAGAAAATATGATAGATATAAAAAGCTTAAAAACTATGATAGGCTAAGAGGAAAAGAAACCCTAATGTAATATGCAGATTAATGAATGAGAAAATTATGCAGAGGTAAATCCGAAGAAGGCGATAAGGCTTACGAATAGAATATTGTGAGGTTGGGTGAACCAGAATGAAAATATCTTTCCACTAAACATTTTTGTTAACCGACACTGGTTTTGACACTCAAATTTTTATTTGCAATGTAAGTGTCAAACAATATAGTTATGAAAATCTGTATAGATTAATTATACTCTAAGTAGACCATGCAAAAATATTTTCATTTGGATGTGAATAAGTTCAGCTAATTGACACCAAAGGTAGGGGAAGTTGTAGGTAGTAATAACGAATACTTCATGTGGAGTACTTCATTCAGAGAGGGAAATAATAACTGTTTTAGACGGCATGAATGGAGGTAGTTAGCATATAGAGCTAAAGGTTAATTAAGTGCTACCAAGGTGCTTTGCGTGTTCTTTCTTGGGGTAGGATAATTATGATTTGAATATTGCAATTTGATATGGAATGAGAAACAACTATTAATCAGAAGTGTTTGTTAAGTTCCTACTCTACGTGGTAATAATATTTTTAATAAATAAATTCTGTGCCAGAATTAATTAAAACAGTTGGATAACCGTCGCATAGAATTATGTCAAGAGGCTGAAAACAGAAATGACTGATTGTTGCTGAATACGATTATCTAAAAAATGTATAATGTAAGACAATTCTTGATCATCGAGATGTGATTTTTACTACCACCGTGGTGGAGTTTAATTTTCAATTATTAATTCATCCGAATGCAATTTCAAAGGAGAGAGTAAATACATGTCATAACGGGGACCAGACCGAAGATCATTGAAAAGTGCGGGTGCCCTTGGGAGAGGGCAAAAAGATCATCCTCAAGTATCCCAGTTAAGAATCCAAGGAAGGTATTCGTACAAAGCATGGAGTCCCGAAACGATGAAAGGATCGGACCATAGAACTCACGCAAAGGAGAATCCGGAACAGAACCTCGAACGCCCGTTTTTGTTACCGAATTTCGCAAGGAATGGGCTAGCAAGTGGAGGGGGTGTGTGGAGAGAGGCGTGGACTCGGGGGTGCCTGCCTGATATTTGGAACAGGATGGGAGGCTGAGGAGAGGTGGGACAACAACATCGCAATTCTTTCGTTCGTTTGGTGTATGGTGGAGGAGGAGTAGGTGAAATGACTCCATGGGCGTCAAGTGTAGGAGTAGTCGGCCGGAGGACGGAGAGAGGAGAGGGACATGTAGTCGGAAGTGCAGAAGGAGGAGGGGGGAAGGTTATGAGCCTCACTCTCGACTCTGGACACCAGTCCCTTATAAGGACACCTTAACCCACGCACTGTCTCACCCGATACGATGTCCACGCACACTCGCAAGCACACGCGCAGACGAAAATCTCACGAGCCCACGCGTGGCGAAAATTTCGTCATCAACGGCTGGAGTGGGAAGAGATGGACACGGGAATGCCTCCTTAAAGAGAGAGGGAACGACGGAGAGAGAGAGATTTGTAGGGGGTGGAGGCGACCTGGAAAAATTATGCAAGAGCACGCTGTGTTTTGAGTATTTACAACGCTCAAAATTCCATCATTAACCAGTTCTCAGCTTCCGCTAATAGTCGAGAATCCCGGACTGTTGTCTTTCTCAGACAGCGACATAATGACACCGTGCTATCGTTCGAAAGGTACGACTACTTGTAAAAATATGAACACAGAACGCTGTTATGCAGTAGTAGCATGCGAAGCGAGTTTCTCCGAGGGCGATGTTAACTTTGCAACCTATTTTTTAATTTCGTCAACTCAGCATATTTCTTTATCCTCCTTTTAAAGACTCACCTGTCAGCTTCAGGAGAAATTATTCAAACCGAAGTTACAAAGGCCAAAGTTAATGAGCTAGGGCGAAAAAGTGAATTAAGCGTCACACTTTGAAATATCTCGTTTGCAGTAGCTTAGATTTTTTAAATAATCACTCACCAAGTGTGTAAAATGTATTTAAATTAAACTGCTCGTCACCTTCTTAAAAGAATGACGGCTTTCGTTTTTTAATTTTAATTTTAACTGAAACCTTTACAAGAAACGATTTGCTTCCTAGAGATGAGTAAATTTACTGCATGTGACCTTTCTTGCTCTCCTTCTTTAAGTTCTAGTCACTTATTTTCCTCTACCTTTAACCTGTTGGTGTGACCATTGACATCTACATAATAACCCACAAGCCGCCGCAAGGGCGTGTGGCAGGGAGTGTTAGGTCACCAGCCATAAA
>LYUA01000167.1:1066538-1076814 GCA_002093875.1 Calopteryx splendens
TGCCGGTCGGCTTGGGTCGAGGGCCGGAGGGTGGGTGGGTGTCGTCAGTGGGATGGGCGGAGAGGGCATGGGCGCGAAATGTTTAGGGCCCTGCAGGCGGTCTGCCGCAGCAGCAGGATGGGGAGGGAAACCTGTATCCTTCATCGGATAATCCTATCCCCTTGCGTTATACCCGTCCCCTCCGGCCGTATCCTCTTCTTGCGGTTTAACGCGCTTTCCATAGGACGTAACTTTGACGTAAAAACTCTCTCTCTCGGATTTTTTAGTTTCAACTATATCTATAGCTAAAGGTACCACAGGGTCCTGGGAAGGATTTTGACGTTATTTTCACCGAAAGCTTCTCTGTTCCAATTCAACTTATTTATCGTTACCATCATGTAAAAAAAAGACCATTTTGATCCCGAGGTATTTTTTTTACCAGTCGACGCTCCCTTACCAACTGTAGCGGCTTATCCCCCTAAAAACTGCTGATATCTACCTTTTGTTAAAAGGATTTCAGACTGTTGTTAAAAAGTCTGTTCGAGCTTCCCGTGGCCATATAATTTATCGCGTACCTATATAACCCGCGGTGATGCAGAAAATCGTAATGGCGGAGTAAACACGATACTCTATCAACCGCAATCAGATGAAGAGGGAAAAGCATTATGAAGACCAATACGGGCCCTAAACACCGAAGCATTATTAATGGATTTTTAAATTGGGAGACCGAATATTCTATAGATATATTTTTAGTTATATTAATAATTTGAACTTAGGTGTTATTTTATAAGTATTAATTTTACCTGTAGGGAATTGCTGATAAATCACCATTGTTTTAAACTAGATTCAAAATAAAGTAAACAATCCTGAAATTATAAAAAATTAAAAACATGTTTTGTAGGGTCCACTTAAATAAAATATATAATCCATGTTAATACTATTGTATATTTGAAAAAAATAATTGATTCTGATAATTAAAATATGGAAATGAAATGTTTTACTAACTTTAATACAACAATTTTAGGCCGAATTAATAACCCAATATTTGAAAAGATATAATTTCCACTTGCACGCTGTTAGTAGTTATTCATATAATAATCGTTCTGCTTCTACAACCAATTTTTTGGGAAAATCGTTTGAACGAATGTGACCTCAAACGTTTCTTATGAAAACATTGATAGGTAGAAACAAGTGCGCATCAGAAATAAATCACATCTATCGTTTATGTCGAATGATATGCTACTTTTGCAATCCTCTTAAAACCTGAATATTCTATTGTTGTGGTGTTTGAAACAATTTACCTTTGGGCTTATTTAACGTTTAGCGAGAAGTAGATATTGACAAAAATATCCTAGATATGTTTAAAGTAGGTAAACTGGTCACGAGTTGCAATATTCTTGATTTTTTTAAAAGATTACTAATTTATATTATTTTGCAATAGGTATATGTTGAATGAATTTTAAGTTTCAGTTCCTATATCTATGAAAGTTCGACGTTGTTTTTATTTATGCACATAAAGAATGGAAATTTTTAATCAAACCTTCTTTCAATCCACCTAATATTTATTTTATAAGTTTAAAATTGATCTTTTTGTAATGGATAACTCAGGCCACTAATTAAATCACTTTTACCCGTTCAACCCGGTGAGGGTAATCTGTGATACGCTGTGAGAACTGTAAACTCAGAAGGTAGCGATTATATTTTGGCGCATTTAACTTCTTAAAGAAAATACGACAACCTGAGAGGTGTAATTACAAATCGAAAATTGTTGTCTTGCAGGTGTGAATAATTATAAATTGATAATTTTGCTTAGTTGAAGAGGTAATGTTCACTTATTCTTGAGCTGTACACCAATTACTTCCACCCCCGGCTAAAAATATATTATAGCCTCTTATTTTCCTGTCACACAATGATCAATGGCGATCGATACGTAGTTGGTTAATAATTCCATACGCGGGTGCAGTAGGATTTAGTTTTCTACAGGAAATAAATTAATGATTGAAATTTTTTTGTCGCTCTAGCATTGTCGGATTCGGTAAACATGCCAAAAGCAGATTTTGAATTTAATCCGCTTTGAAGTTTTCATCCAATAGTTCAATGCAAAATTAATGAAAATGTTACAAAAGCCCACACTAAGGCTATTGTGTTCTTCATGAGAAACATTGCTCTGGGATTATCCATAATTAGTGTTCGGTGATTAAGATAAATCATATTTTGTGTTGTGATACATTTTTCTTTCATTTTAAGGAATAACCAGTTAACGAGAATATAGAGCCATAAATGACAATTATAATTTCCTCTTTGAGAAGTATAATTGTATGTTTATGGGCAGGAATAATATTTTGCCCAAAATATATTTTGACATTAAAAATAGGATTACGCAATTACTCGTGCAACCTAAGGACTCTTGGAATCAATCCTACTTTTTCTGCATTATAGTTTTCGTATTAATTGATATTCAGGTAATCCTTATATTATGCTTATTCAATTTATTTTTGTTTTCGATGCACTTATTTGGGGAAAAAATGCTTAGTCCACCTTAAAATTCCCTCCTTGGTCTTTGCCGATTTTTTTACTATTAGAATCTTTTATTTCACTGTTTTATGTAATATAGGAACCTTACGTTAGTGTTAAACGTTAACATCGAACCCAAACGTTTTTTATAACTTTTTTCAATTTGATATTAGATTATATTATTATCTTGTATAGTAATTTCAGTCAAAGTCGATCTGGACCGAAACACAAAATGTCAGTAACACTGTATTGAGCACATAATTTGTTTTGGATACCTATATTCTTCTCCCAACTCAGCAGATTTCCCGAAATCCAGAGTATTCTGAACTTCTTGGGATGCTTCATTTTTCGAAATGATAGATACTTTTCTAACCTTCCATTCCATGCTTTATGTGATTGTCTTGGCATTATGGAAGCTAAAAAAAACGCCGACTCCCAACCGGCAAGAATGGAAATCCTCCGGCCGCTTCTTGTGCAACTCTTCAGGCCAATAATTTCCGCTCTTTCGCTTTGACAGCTTTTTCACACAAGACCACAATTTTACATCTTGATGTGGGGAATTCCAACGGAAGACCGCCCGTCCGGGTGCACAGCCATACACGCAGGATTCTCATACCCTCGTCTTTTTATCCGCTGAAAATACTTGTAACACTTCCACCTAAATAATTTCCACCCTCGTGGACACCGACCATTCCTTCCTCCCACTGCATCTGAGGGATGCCATCAGTGCAAGATAGGGAGAGGAGGAGCGAGAAGTTTTCTCCATTTTTGCACAACAGAGTATGAAGTCAATAGATAGCGATCAGGACGTTAGGTGTTGAGGAACACGTAAGTCGACGTCTGCGTAGGATGAGGCGAGGTGGTCGGGAGTAGGCTGGGCCGCGGGGCAAGGAAGGGAGAGCCTCCGTGGAGTCAGAGAACGGATGTCGGAGAGAGGGGAAGTAAAGGGGTGAGTAGTCAGCATGAGGGTGCTAGTAAGACGTAAGGGTGCGTGGGGTATAAGGGATATAAGATGGAAGGATGATAAATAAGGCAGAAATGAAAGAGGAGAGATAGGTAGGGGTTGTTCCCGGAATGATGCTTCCTTGTCGGTGTGTTTAGCGAGTGGAATTTGCTACCCGGATGGAAATGGTTTAATCCACGTGTGACAAGGAGTTATCATAGCATTATATTTCTATCTATACTATCAGATAAGCGCGCGGTGCTGTTCGAGCAAATGGAAAAATATCTCGTCGGAATCTTTATTGAAACTTTTTTCGCATTTGCATATCTTCGTTGTGTAAAATTATTCAGTTACTGTACTATTTTTCCCATGATAAAGCTTAATTTTTGATAAAATATTGCCACAGTTTTATTTTCGCTGGAAAGAAATAATATTGGCATGAATTACTCCGATCTAATCAGTATTCTCCGTGAAACCGTTTAGAGATAGTTACGATTTGTGTTAGGCTGCTTGAAGACAAATCCGAGTAATAATTAACACTTAATAACTTGAAACATACACACACACACACACATATATATATATATACACACATTATATAAAATGTGTGAAAAATGCTCACGTTACTCTCTCAGTATGTATAATTGTGAAAAAACATGACCATTTATGAATCCTAGTAGAATTTGAGTAAAGCAAATATGACAGTGTTTAATACTGACGATAATTATGTATTTAAGTATAAGAATAAAAATGAGTTTGAAAGCATATATTATACGGAGGAGAGAAAAATTGAATACAGTTTATTTGTCTGTGGTTTGAAACATGATTTCCGTATTCCAAAATTATCTAACACCAGATTCACGTTTTTTTCTTAAATTTAAACTTCGAGATTTTAAACTTTCGCAATGGAATAATATTTCTTAATTGCACAAAATTTCCCATTCTATTAGTTACTATTCTTTCGATATTATATCCAATGTTATATCGCTATAAATCTGAATATTCCCGGTAAAAGAGCTTTTATAGAAAATCTGGCAGTAATGTTTTATATTATTTTAAGAATTTGCTTCTTGCTTTTTGTGACTGGTGCGCTGTAAAATAACTTATTTGGCTATAAAAAGGTAAATGTAAAATTGCTTAGTTCATTGGCATAAGAAAAAATTCTATGTTTAATTGCCATTAAAGTCGATCAAAGTATTCACTTCATAATTTGAAAGCAATAGTTATGCTCAATTCTGTTCATCGGTCCTCTTAACAGTCAATTTAAAAGAGGTCTCATAGAAGAAGAAATGAAGACATTGAGCAAGGAAGGTATGCGTTTTTAAAAGGAGGGCTAAAAGTACTCAACTCACTTGCAGGGGAGCAGAAAAGGTGCAGAGGAAGTTTTTAGCTCAGACGAGATGACGAAAGATGGGAGGAGCCTGAAACATGTTCTGCTCCGAAGAAGTTGAGGGAAGGAGACGTGATGTAGGCATTACACCACTTAAGGAACAGGTGAATGTAGTGAGCTAAGGAAGAGCAGCCCACATTTCTCCATCCTTTTCACGAGGGCGTGTATTTGAGGAAGGTGCAAGCCGGTTGAAAATTTTCGGAAGAATGAGGGGAAGTAGCGGGAAGTGGACCGGAGAACGGCAGAGGGCGGGTCTGTCGGGATAAGATGCTATAAGTCTGATAGGTAGGCGGCAGTCGAACAGGGGTGGTGGGGAATATTGTGGGAGTAGGAGGAGAAGAGCATTGGGGACGGGAGGTGGATCGGAGAACAGGCGTTGTTAGGTTGGAGTGGAAGGTCTCCGAAGCGTTCCTTGGCTAAGGACCTCATTTGCTTCTCTTTCCCTCCCTCCCTTTCCGGG
The DNA here is from genome assembly GCA_002093875.1 of Calopteryx splendens. Taxonomy (NCBI): domain Eukaryota; kingdom Metazoa; phylum Arthropoda; class Insecta; order Odonata; family Calopterygidae; genus Calopteryx; species Calopteryx splendens. Next base: position 1,071,825 of record LYUA01000167.1, read on the forward strand.
GAAAAAACGACTTCTCACATCCCCCAAAATTTTTCACCGTAAAAATTTAGGGAAATTGAAAGAGGGTTAGTGCGGTAAGGAAATTATGTTCAGGGCTCTAGGCTTCGAAGTAGAAATAGAAACAGACAAGAGCCTCAAGGGGCTTTTCGAGGTAATAGATTGGTACCAATTTGTTGGTTTATCAAACCCTTGATCCTATTGGGAGATTAGCGCTAACTGCCAACTTGAAGGTCAACGAGATGCCGTCTCTTTTTCTCTTCCCCTTTCTGCTCTCTTGGGCACCCACACCTGCCTCCCTCACCTACCGGCCTCCTGCCCGTCTTCGGCCTCGCGTCCGTCTTCGGCCTGCCCCCTAGACATCACCTCGCACCGCTGATAGAACATGGAGATGATTAAGGTCTCACCTCAAGGAAGCGTGTGTGCATCAGAACCTTGTTAATAAAAAATGGTCTTTCGTTTCTTGCTGAATTAATAATCTGTAGCGGAGTTAATTGCCCGGAAATTTTTGATGACCAGGATGTTGTCGTTTAGAAAAGCTTTAGATTACATATTCGACCCTAAAACTGGAAAATAGGGCATATTTGCTCTAGCAAAGTTTGAAAAATGAAGTTCTTAGGGAATAGAATGAAACTGAAAGCAGAATATTCTTCCCATGCTAAAAGAGTTTTACAATACTGTAATTATTAAAAAGCATTCGAATAAAGTAATTCCACTTCTTTGTTTGGTTCAATTTACCATTATCTCTTGCCTTTGGTGAGACCGATGTGATGTGCACCCTGTATTTGAGTAATAAAATACCGCTTGTAAAACAGTTAGTGAAGTATAAATAAATACACATAAATTTACTTCTTTTCATAATTTCTAAATTTTTTTGAGCTCTTATAGTTTAAATATGATGGATGGTTTTTAAACGCTAGAGAGCCTACGATGAGATTCAAGACATGAAAACTTGCGCATTGAAAACGAAAATAAGCTTTGGTTACTTCATAATGCAAATTTATGTCTGCATTTTGTTGAAATGCATTATTGATAGCCATAGAGGTAAAATTACTCTCGCTTTACCGTCAGTTTTATTTAATGCACACTTTCGGCTCAATTTATTAAAAATGAAATACAATTTTTTCTAGTTCTACATTTGTTCTGTCTAGTTTGGTGGTAAGTAACTCACAGTTGATTGAGTTGGTTATAAGGTATTACTTCGTAAAACTGTGAGTAACTTTTCAATGTGTGGGCAAGAAGAGACGTTTACTTGTAAAGAACCCGTGTTGAATATATTTGGATCATTTGAAATTTGCTCTAAAAGTTATAAATGTAGAGCAATATTAGTATTTGGTACAAATTTCCCGTTTTGGGAAATTCTGTAGCGGACGCTCCTGTTAAATTTTTTATGTTAGTGATAATAATATTTCTCGAGATAACATATTTTTGTTTTTAATATCCTATCATAAATAACCAGCGTCAATTGGTGGAATTCTATCGTAATAAAAGACGTAACTTTGATTTCCAAAAATTGTTACTTCTTTTATTATCCTGCTAAATTTTTTTCTGATTCGAGCAGCCATTTTGTAAACACTTGTGACCGTCTTGATGCAGGATGGCATTCGATTCCCCACCGCGAATGCTGTCTTCTATTGACGACAGTTTCATTCTGGTTCTAGGGAGCATCTTTAGCTCGAAGTTCGATCTAAAAGTGTTGATAGGAACTGGAGGGAATGTATCGTTACTATACAACATAAGTCTTGGAATACTGAAAGCCAATCAGCATTAAGATAAAAAAACACCGTGCAAGCCAAAGTTAGTAATCCGTGACCATCATATTCACCGAATAGAAAGAAACTAAACCCCCCCTATCCAAGTCAATAAATATGCTTATTCTGACACACATGAGTTTCACTTTCATGTGATGACTAAAGTGAACACAGCAATCGACCCGAGGATTGGTTTGTTAAGATAAGTTAGAGCTTGCCTTCGCCAATCGCACATCAAAATAAGGGTCAGTTCCTTTTCTTGGGCCACCTGCGGTTTCCCAGTTATGATACTCGTTAAATGACTCAGCTGAGGTGAAGCTGGGTGTGTCCAGTCACCCGAATGAGAAGATGGGCTCTCTGTTCAGTAGCCGAACCCTCTAACCACTAAGCTATAATCACATTGCATGTACATTAACGTGCACTACTATATTTAAACTTAATACGATCAGGTGTGACTTCGTGGAAATTATGGGTATCCATCCATAATAATAATAGTAAAAATTAAAATGATTTTCTGCCAAGTGAGCACACATAGAAGTATCAATACAGAAAAATCAACTTTGTATTTTCCACAATTTTACTGGCGGTGCGTGGCACGACGCGTTTAACTACACTGTAGCATAATGCGCAATGAATTGGAGGGAATCACCGAATCTCTAGCCCAAGAGGAGAGAAGGGGGAGTGAGCAGGGGAAAGAATAGCGGGAAAAATCATTACCTACTCTAATCCCTTAACCCACCCCGCCCCTTATTACTTTTTGCCTCCTCGTTCCCACCCTCCCCGCTAAGGAACATCCTTCTTCTCTCCTTCCCCACGCCCCACGCTACCGTGTTCTGCAACTTTGTTGCAATGAGAGAATCTAACCCGCCCTTACCCCTACCATCCAACTCCCCCACCCTTTCCCTTTTTTCCCGCTATTCTTTCCTCTGCTTCCTCACCCACTCCCTCCCAGGGCTATATATTTCTGGGATTTCAATCAAATTCTTTGCATATGATTATTTTGCAGTGCAGTGAAACGCGTCGTGCGTGCCACGTACCTCCAAAAAAATTCTATAAATTCGTTTTTCTGTATGGATAATTTTACATTTGTTCACTTGGCAGGAATTCATTTTAAGGTATTGTTTCAAGAAATCTATTCTGTCATTTAATCTTTTTTATCTATGCTCTTCATGAAAAAGAAAAATGGAATACATATTGATTACATGGAATAAAAAATGAAGCGAAATTAATTACTTTCTTCTGCTGGTGAGTGAATGGTAATCATCCTTGTCGGGCGCTTCATACATTTCATTCCAAATCACATAAGTATGCAGGTGTGCTTGTTCATTTAAAAACTTCATTGTCTGTAGCAGGTTAGCAATATATTTGCTAGATCTTGCACATATGAATGAATATAGGAGTATGATCTTTTTCCGAACAATTTCTCCGCGACTTTTCGACAAAATAATATCAATGCGGAGTCAGTTGCCAAATGTATAATGACAATCACAATGTTAATGATAAAGCTTCCCTTTAAGCAAGCTATTAATACTTGTCGTTCACTTTTATAAAACTATTTCTACTATAAAAGCAAGTCAGAATTCGTATCACTTCTCTAAAACTTTCCCATGACGGTGCTTTTGTGTCCAAGAGACTTCAAATGGAAGCGAGTCCTCTCTAAAGCCTATTTCCTAATGCCTAAGTCCCATGTGAGTATGTAGATTATTTGACGGCAGAAGCAGAAGATAGATATCGTAGTCGTGTCCCCAGGGATACTTAAATAGCCTCTCATCGGTCGCGTGAAACCAAAATAGCCAAAAATCCTAGAAATAAACTTGCTGATATGGCAATGAAATTAAAATTGAAATTCTGATTGGTTTCATAGGACAAAATAATAATGTTTGGTGGAACAGAGGACGTGAGAAAGTGAATTTTTTGACGATATGAGAATCCCATAGAAATTATCAGAAGTTGAATTAGAAATTAACTGCTGGAAAAAAGAATAAAAATTTTTTAGTAATAAAAAAATCAGTGATTATTACGGACCTTTTCCGGACCGGTACATATATGTTAGTTTAACTCTCATGATAATATTGATTTAACAATATTAGCGTAGAATTACAACTCACCATTTTTTCACTAGTTCCCTGAAAAGAAGATTCCTGTACTAATAGAACACCTACATATGTGAGAGACTTTTAGAAAGTACAAAACGGCCACATCTAAATTACGTCTTTTCACAAAGTTTTATGCATACCCGCAGTATTCTATGCGCTAATACTTCTGAACTTAAGTTAATAATTCTTAGCCACTCCTAGTTTTTTCCCACCAGCCCTAAACGTACTTTACCCTTTGTTTTGCAACGAAATTCTTGGGAGTAAATGCAGTGATATCTCCTAAGGTTGAACAACCGCACATCCAAAACTAGAGGCTATGGAATTTTGTTTATATACTCTCCATTTTTCCAAATTTAACGTTGAGCTGCTTGTTTCAAAGTGACCGAGTATGAGTGGAAATAATCACCAGTGATCAGCCTTCTTCGTTTGATATTGAGGAAATTCTAACTACCTCTGATGTCCGTTTCCACCTGCTGTAGGCATTCTTGGATGAATTCGGTCTGGGCTTGAAAATTCCCTATTTAATTTATCCTGTGCACCAAAGCTCTTCTTTTATCATACTTACACTAGTGGGAATTTTCGAGTATCGTTCCACTACATAATGTTTTCGTGAACCAATACTAATGATGGAGCAGTTAAGGTCTGTTAATGCCTAAATATTTATTTTTCAGAGGTACAATTTTGGGTTCTGGGAGCGTTTTGAAGTTACTTTACTTTTTCCTTGGTGCTCCGAAAAAAAACCGATGTCGTTACTCTGCCAACTGGCTTGTGGTGGACGTGAAAAGCGGAATTTGTACCAGCGTGCAAAAGGGGTGGATCATAAAAGTAATGACCAATCCTTACGGTTTTAACGAAAAACTTATGAAAGCAAAACTTGGCGTGGATCGAGCTCTTATTTTTCATCCAAATTTTAGTCATCCTCAGGGCGCTTTATTTTACCAATAATAATTTCATTAAGCCAGTTAGCGACGGCTAATATGGTGCGGCGTTCTTTGGCGAGAAATTCAGCTTTGAATATAGGTAGAGAGTCATAATTTAGTATTCATCTCAAACAGATTTTAAATGGGTCATCAAATCACAGTAATCAACATGATTGTCGGTTTGGTAGGTGAGGGTAGAGCTCACCCAGCACTAAGCCCAATGGCA
>LYUA01000167.1:1114055-1126144 GCA_002093875.1 Calopteryx splendens
GTCAAAAATTAAAATCAAATATTCCTTGCCAACGTTTCGGAATATAATTTATTCCGGACTATTCAGGGCTATAAGAGGCTATATACTTGATTTTAATTTTTGACCTTACCTCGAGATATAAATGTAGTAGATAAAATTCACTTAATATAGTTAAACAAGTTGAATATATTTTCTGTTGGAAACCTCCGCCTACGATGCCTGTTATTGTTACTAAAACCCATTCGTCTGCTTCATGCATAATGAAATTCTTTGCCAAATTCGAGGTCTGATTATTTCCGGAAGAACACACGTTGGATTTATGTGCATCTTTGATTTTTATATTCAATTTATAATACCCTTAATGGAAGACAACAATTGATTGTGCTATCCTGTGATGAAAATCTACGCAGGATTTAAAAAAATGACAGTAAAAATATTTTGAGCCTCCATCGAAAGCTAAAGCTCTTCTCTGGAAATTAACGGAAACAATAGTTATGTAACCAAAATCACATGTGGCAATTTGAAGTATGTTCCCAAGTTTCGATCCGATTTCCAACTTCTACTTCTCAGCTTTTACTTTTTATTGCTATGATAAAATTTCCTTCATTAAATTATGGTTTATGTCTTTCTACCGTACTAGTATTAGTTAAATACAATAAATTTTGGTACAACGTGTAAAGTACTGAAATGCTATGTTGTTTCTTATTTAAATATAGGTATAAGTAGAGTGTGTGGTGGTCATCTACAATTTGGGGTCACAAGCTGAAACGTTTTGGGAACACCTGTCATAAAGACGACCAAAAGGGTGATATGAAATAAGTATGGACCCTTGGAATTTTTATTTGCTATCCTAGATAGCAAATAAATCGTTATCGCCGCAATAAATCCTGTGTGAAAAAAGCATATTCCTTGGGGATTGCGGCTGATATCCTTGTTGATTGCTCAGGATACCTTCTCGGCGAAAATATTCGGACCAATAATTTTGTACCAATGATGGAGAGATAGGCTAATGCTCCGTGGTCATTTAGGGTTTTAAATGCAATCCCTTTGTAAGAATAATATGCTTAAAATCAAGGATAACCACCATAGATCTGGGGAGAGAATCTTTGCATTGCAACAAGGTGTGCAAGTTTTGATCCGTTTAGTTGCGAGGGGCCCCTAATGATGAGACTGTAAAAAATTTACGCAGACGATTCTGTTACCTATGTAGCGTATTTTATTCACAAACCAATATTATTACAATGTGTGAACTCTATACTTTTTATTTTGTACTGATTTTTGAGATTTCGCAGGGTTTACTGTACAGTGCGGAAGTTCATAAGGTATATTTAAAAAAAATTTAATTTGAGACATAACGGACTATTTTATGTAGGTAACTTTCGAAAGAAACCAGTGCCCAGAATCAAAAACTAGACTAGAATCTAGAAAAATGCTGTTTCTAATGTATTAAAACTATTTAATGCCGAAGTCATTTCTCTAATAATGATTCAGAAATATATGTGTAAAAAATTTTTAAGACTTTTTATGCCCTGTATCTGAGGGACTTATTGCAAAAGGTTAGTTTTTTTATCCCTTTGAATATTTTTTTCTAATCTTTGTAAGCTATCATGAAGTTATTTCGTAGTGCGCTCGATATATTCATTAAAGAGGCTGTAAGTTGAAGCAAGTGATGCGCCGAAGAGTTAAAACATGGTTTTCTTATAAAAATTTTTCTTTGGTTAATAGTTTGCGTTGAATCAAAGAAAATTTGAAATAATGCGAAAAAACTTGTAAATTCTTCATCAATAACATTGGATTACATAATATGTGTTTCTGGACCACATGGTCAATTCATATAACATGCGGTAAATAGAATTCTTTTGAAATTCCATTGAGAAATATTCTATGTCATTATAGTTGAATATATGGTTTTGGCAAGGGAAATACCGAAATGTGATGTTTCAATATTTAATAGTAATATATGATTTTGGAGTCAACAATTTCTGCTGGCACTAATTTCAAGGGATAGACTCAGAAATACCTAAGAATTCACTTAAAACCAGGTAAATACTGTGCATTCCAGAAACATAGGTTAATAAAGATTGAAAAACGATGTTTATGGGCATAGGTATTTCTAGAGAATTCTGTGAGTAGTCTCATCCATCATGTAACATATCCACGAGTAATGATTATTTGCAATAAAATATATCTAATAAAAAATAATTAAAATACCGTTCATCGTGTATTAGACTACTGTAAATGTTAATATAATAATAAGCATTACGACTCTTTAAACAATATTTTTATATTTTGCTAATGTATAGACCTTTTAATATGGTTTAATTCCATTTATAAATCTCTCTAATGGCATTAATTCGCAAAAAAATTAAGAAATTGTAACTTAATATCAAAGGTTGTGACATTTAACAATCTTTGAGGCCATACTGGTCGAGAAAATAACGGCCATACTGAAATATGTGCATCTTAAAATGTTTTCCCCGACACGCATATGCTCTTAAAGAGGTGTCGTGACCAATTCAATAGCATTTCTCGACGAAATGCTTTGGCTCTAATGCGATGAGGAAGACGTGGTACAGCGAGAGTAAGAGACACAGGGTTGCTATGGAAGGGGACGAGAGAGTGCGGAGAGTGATGGAATCGTGAGGGATGAAAAGCTCGCGGTCGTAGGGAGAGAGCGATAGACGGGCGGTGTCGGTCGACGTTCGGAGCAGCGGAAGAGTAATCGGGTGCGCAGGACAATGGCGGGACAACGTTCTTCCACCCCGGAGGTCGGCGAGAGTGAAGACGAAGGGGTCTGCTTCACCAGAGGCACACGATAACGCCTCGCCCTCATCGCACTCATGCCTTCGCCTCCTCTCCCCCCCTCCCCAACACTCGCCGCCCCTCCTCCGCTCCTTTACTCAACACTCCCTCCCGTCCTATCTCCTCTCTCCTAGGGAGCAGGGGAGAGAGGGAAAAAGAGAGTGTGAGAGAGAGGGAGAGAGTTGTGGGTGCTAGTAAAATCTGCTAGATTGCCGCTCCAGTGAAAATCGCTGCGCACCTCCAACGTCTTCATGCTCTCTGCGTATATTTATGCATTCCTCTGTGATAAAATTTGGTCTCAACCTTCTCTTGCGAAACGATACCACACACGACGTTTTATGGATTCCAAAGGATTTTACATCGTCTGGTACCTCTTTTTTCGATTTTTCAATCCATTTATTTATTTTGCTTGCATGTTTCGAACAATAAGAGGACATATGCTGTTATCCTCTTTCACTAACTCTATAAATATATTATGGTTCATCTTTTCCAAAATTAAATTTTATTGCGATATTTCAGGAAAAACCTATTTATTTTTTTTACTCAATAGGATGCACTTTGCAAGTGAGGTCGTTTACTGCATTAAGGGGTGGAGGTAGCCAAGGTAAAGTAATAGGCACGGTGGCACAAGGAGAATTGAAAGAAATTGCCTTGGTGTCCGTCTATTATGTAACTAAAGCTAAGCATTGTGTGCTACCCTTTAAATTCTACGGTATTTTCCTACGAATTCCGAGTGTGGTGAATAAAATGCTTTGCATTAACGTTTCTAAAGTTAAATCAAAATCATGCATCAAGATGCAAACGGCTGAAATATACTAACATTGACCCATGAAAAATTCGTATGTAATTTACAGTTTGTTAACTTATATTGAAATTTGAAAATTGAAATATGAAACTGAATTGAATTATAATTGGTTTTAGTATAACACTAGCATTTCAGAAGTGAACAATACTCTGCTATTGCTTGGAGAAATATCACTATTGTAAATTTTAATTTCTAAAGGCGGCAACGGCTCACAGAAGACTACATGCTGCAAAAAGCAGGTCAGCGTGGAAACAAAAAGTAATGCGCAAGAATTTGAAGGTTGTATGCTGATTGATAATATAGTCCACATTATATTTTCTCTTAAACCCTGCTTGTACCTAAATTAAAAAAAGAACTTCAAAGAAATTGTAATTCGTTTATCGATAGGATTTTAGCATAGCTAACAAAGCTTAGGTGAAGCTGAGGGTGCCAAGAGACATCACTGGGAATCGAACCCCGGCACTCCAGTCAGCAGTCCACTAACGTCTACCCACTGGACTACCACGTCCCATTATTAAAAAATAAGAATACTAATTTAATGTCTTCATATTTTCATTAAAAACAGTGTTTGAGAAAAAATTTCTCATTTCATATCTTCATGCTGAAAAACACTTTTTATTATTTATGCATATAGTGTTGTAAGACTTAATATCCCGAATATACTTTTATTAAGGCAAGTATTACTTCACACTCTATAGTTCGTTTTCTTTATTTGCACTAGAGAGTGTCAACAGTTTTGGGGGAAAGAAATAAAAACGTAAAAAAATTATATCTTTAATTAACGCCCATTAGATAAATTATGAAGTGACCATGAGAAAATGGCATTTTTTCCGAGGAAGGATATAGGACACGGTATGAAGCAAAATAGTTTACCGATCGGAATGCGTTCAAATGGTAATGCGAAAATTTGCGTCGCAATAAGACAGAATGTCATAATTAGGAATTTAATTAACTGCTTATGTTCCTCGAAGATTGAAATCTGCTCCCAGTTCCTGTATCGTATATGCACCACGTTGCAGATCGCCTTTTCCCTCCTCCATGCTCTCATCTGGCTACTATCCTGCCTAGCCACTCACATACCTAACCCATTTTCTTACGTTACTCAACCCTTCTTCCCTCCGTTCCTACTATACCTTAACGTAAATTCGTACCTTAACGCCTAATATACTATTTTCACTGAGAGCATTTAACAACCCACGCGCCACTTCACCCTTTCGTCCCCTCGCACTATCCCCGCATAGCACTCTTTATAACTCTTCCTCTAGTTTTAGAGCTCCACTTTGTGACGCTCCGAGCAATCATCTCCCAACAAACTTTGTCCTTTCCTCTGACCACCCACGCATTGTCCCGATGTTTCTCCAACCTTCCTGAAAGTTACCTACTAGAACTGTATTTTTTCCGATTGCGTCTATTTTACATAGAAGATGTTTTCCGCACAAATTTATCTTGATATTTATGAGGTTACTCAGTTTAATTTTTTTTAAATGTACCCAAATTTTACGCATAGCCTTTTCTCTGTGAGACCAAGACTTTACACGTAAATGATTGGGCCTAATTCGCATAACTCTTAAGAATTCACAATTCTTCTTCCTCGCTCTTTCTCAAGGACCGCTCTGAGCAACTATTATTTGCGTGTCCAGTGCATTAGTTCCAAGTCTTCCTAAAGATGTCTTTTTGTGACGGCCCGTCATTAATCTTGCTGTAACGAGGGACCGTAAAATTTCAATTATTTATATTTTCAGCGGTCGGAAGCGTTCCAGCCTAATGTCCAAACGGGTGAAGAGTTTGCGAGGGTGTTAACATTGCAAGGGTATCTCGTGTACAGTAGTGGTGGCCAATTCTTAAAACGATTTTTCATGTTCTCGAATTTTTGTTTCTTTTTGTCTCGCAAAATTTTCACATTGTAGTATGTTTTAAATTTTCCAGCTATAGACTAGACTTTTTCAAGGTGACATAATTTTTAAACCATTCCTTGATATACCGAAGTGAGACACATCTGTACGATAAAATAGCTTCCATGGTATATTGTAAGTATGAATGATAAATATTTTTGCATTTTTAATAGAAAGATTGCACTGTTCCTAAATTATATTTTAATGTTGAAAAATACATCTTACTACATATTTTATGATAATTACCAAGACCTAGCTTGTGCAAAGGTAGAATATTTATGTATTTCTACAGTTTTTTTAATTATTTCGAAATATTAGGTAAACTATAGCCTGAAAAATTTTCAAGATCCGCAGTGCTAGAGATATATTCACGGAAAACGTATATGTTTTATCAATTCCTTTCTGAGTGTCTATGCTTCCGATTAAAAAAAAAGACTAGTGAATATCCTTGCGTATCAGGCGCAGTAATGGATTGTTATACCGCAATAAGAAAAAAATATAATTTCAAAACTTCTTCTCTTGAGGGAAAAACAATGTCTCGAACCGGAGGGGAACACACCCAGAGTTCTTAAAGAGCCCGTCCTCGGCGTTGCACCTTTTCCTGAATGCATATGATGCAAGTTTATTTCAAAAGACCAAGATCCGGAGATTTGGGATTTTTTGTCCTCACATTGAAGAGGGGAAATAAGACCCTAATGAAATACTAACCAATTTCACTAACCTTCATTTCCTGAAAAATCATTGTCACATAATTTTAAAAAACTTTTTGACATTTCTCTGCAGCCACAACACGATATTTTGCAACCAGGGTGGCTTTAGAAAGAACAGATCATACGAGAGACAGTTCAGCTTTTATTTATACTTCTTATAGTACTCTAATATCCGAAGAAAGGAACAGAGTATATTCCATATTTTGTATTTGAAGATAGTTTTCGATAAATTTTCCAAAACCCCATTTTGTAGCTGAAAATTATCATTAGGGATATTTTAAATGCAACGATGTGTAAAAAATTTATATAATAAGGGTAAACTGAATCAGGAATTTCTCTTCGAGCAAAAACAAAGAGTTTGTAAGAAACGGCTCGGTTTTAAATCACGTAGAAATATTCCGTTGACCCTTAGGGAAACTTAATATAAACCATAACTTTTCCTTGTGCATTAATTATATCAAATCAAACACAAAACTAAAAACTTACGAATTTTGATCGGGATCTCGACCACTTGAATAAAAGTGATCCTGAGTTTGAGTCACTGGCTCCACTGCTTCATGCATGGAATTGATCAAAATGAAATGTGAATTGTTGGATGCGCTTCTCCATCCACGTCAGGGAGTTCTGTTAGGTATTTCAGAAATTCATTTTCTTAGAAATTTGCGTCTTTAATTTGGAATACTGAAAAAACCAGTAAATTGTATGAATTGAAATTTTATCTGATTATGGAATTAGTATTTAAAATTCCTTTTTTTTATTTCCTCGAGTCCTTGAAACAGTAGTTAGGAACAATAACTTAAAAATGCATTCCTCAGCTCAGTTCTCAGATGATCACCTTCTTATGGATCGGATTTAGGGTGAATGCAGGCAAGTAGTTGAATGAAATAAAAAGTTTTGATTCCAACCTTTGCTCAGTGGTATTCTTTTCGCCTGATCTAGAAATCACGTTCCCAGTCCTAACGCAGAAATACATTGATATGATAATAGACTGGTATTGTATTGATTAGTGGAAGGAAAATGAGCTTATGCTGCATCATTAAATAAGTGATAACTGCTGCTACTAGGAACTATTGTTTGAAGAAATTTGAACCCGTAATTTACTGAGTGTCACCCTGGCTATAAAATATTCTATGATTTAGATATATTTTCTAACGCTAGGATATAATGAGTACTTGTATGTAATACTGTACGATATACTTGATATTTGGTTATTATTAATCTTGAAATGAGATTCACGCATGGTAAAACAAATTTATCGAAGTACGCTATTCATGAAGCGTTTAACATGTAGGTACGTTTATTCATTCCCACTTGTGCAACAAATTTTTGTGATCTTCCTGAAAAATTACTTTGCTGCGGAAAAATAATGGAAAAAATGACCATTTATTAAGATAAATAACAAAATTAATCTCTCCTTCAACCTTGTTTGACGTCTTTGTTGAAACCACCCTTCGTTAAAACTCTCCGGCCTCCGTGCATCCCCCTTTTCACCCTCCACACCCGACCAAGCGCACCCCACCTTGCTTCACTCTTGTTTGCAGATCTCCACCTTACCTAACTAAATCGGACACTCCCTTCCAATAACTCACGGCCCTTAAAGCCTAACACATCCTCATAAATCCCCTCCCACTCCACTCTCCGCAATCTCTCTTCCACCCCGTCTCTCGCTCATTTGTATATTTTGGTGTATATTCTCATTCCGATTGACTTATCACCTTGTCATTCGACTCCCACCTCTGCCGGGGAGAATTTTCTCTGCTTATGAGTTTTTTTATATGCCTCCCCGCGACCGCAAGCCTCTCTCGCCCACGCAAGAGTCGTTCTTGGGTCAGGATTTCATGGAGAAATTTTACTTTTATATGCATTCCCACCCTTGCATTTCATGCCCTCCCCTGACGTTTCAATGAATGAATTTGTGCTTGCTTTTCGGATGGAAAGATGCCTTTCTGCTTGCCATTCCAACTGCAAAAAACTTCATGGAAATGTGAAATCAGGTGGTCTATTTTCATGCGTACTCTTCCTGTTCTTATTATACATTATGCCAGCCTTACTTTGGCATTTCAGTGGCCGATGTTTGGCTTCCTTGAACCGGTAACGCACTTTCGTCTTTGCTTATTTGATACTATTAAATTGTAATTTGATTCCAATATAGTATATTGGTTGTGCTATTACGGTTTAAAACTGCTCTACGCTCAATGCCACTAAAAATGTTTTGATTAATTACAAAGGTAAATTCTTAGACAAAAAAGGATTTAAAACAAAAAAATTTCAGGTTGGTGACTTGCTTTTTGAAATTGCTCATAATAGCCTTGCCATTCGTGTGTAATCGTTCCAGTCGATTTTAGCAAAACTTGCACTTCTTTAGTCCATGACTTATCGAAACTTTAACCTCAACCCGACTCTACTCCTAAGCAGTAGAATCACAGCATCAGATGGAAGAGATGTGGGATAGTTATATTTTATGGAATCTTAGCTGAATGCACTATTATTACTTAGTCCAGAAAACTGAAAACCATTAGTATTCCGTCAAATAAGGCTTTGGAAACGATCATAACACTTTCAACGACTGTTTTAGTAAATTATAAAATAAATAACTGTATTATGATAACATTAAAAATGTGCTCTGAACTTTTTGACATCGATTTAAAGCAAAACTTTTTTATCATGTAGTCAGAAATAGGATGGACAGTTGAGGCCGAGACTTCGTGGAAATCCATTATGATGTAAAATAGGAAATATAAAAACTTTGCGTTCCACAGNNGATGTAAAATAGGAAATATAAAAACTTTGCGTTCCACAGAAAATATATTTAATTCTCATTATACTTGAGTAATAAATATATTTTTTGTGGAACGCAAAGTTTTATATTTCCTATTTTACATCATGTAGTCAGAAGTTCAGCAGTAAAATTGTCTGGCACAACAGGCCTGCTACAAACTATTTAGCTATCTATTCAACACGAATAAATGTCATGAAATCGATAAGTATGATGATAAATGTTTAACAATGAATGGCTGAAATTATTTGTTACAAAACATGTACATATAGTCTCCATGTGGGGAATGATGGAAAATAAACATATCGGGAAATGGAAAAAAATTCTTTAGTATTAATTTGATATTTCATTACATTTTATACAAGAAAATGTTGTTTTTAGTCCTACCTTCTATCACTTCATTTCTCGTCCACCTTCACTTTTTCCATCTGCCTCTAGTTTTTTCATCAAAATCATCTGTCGTTCTTCATTTTTTCAGTTCTCTCTCTCGCCTGCATTCTCATGATTACTCGAAGTGATTTTGAGGTTTTCGTGGTCACTCGGGACCTCATCAACTCCATCAGTTTTGTTGACTCCCTTCTCTCCAGTGCCATTTTCCTTTGTTTTCCTCTCCACGTCCCTCCCTTCTCTCTCCGTATTCTTCCGTGCTTACCCCTCCCCCTCTCTTGCTCTCCCCTTTTTCCTCGTTCCTAAAGCTCCCCTTTGAACGTCCACAATAAGACAAACACCCCTTGCCAGTTTCCACCCACGCAACGCGCGCATTCCTCCCTTGTTTACCAAGAGCAGGGCGTGTTTTCAACACCGCCTTAATCCGTATCATTGTTTACCTCATTGTTGCCTCATAAATAAAATGTGAGAACCGCTCGCTCGCCTGAAATATAAATGTATTCATATCAAAAAGGGGGAAGTTTGAGGAAGTAGGGAATGGGACGGAAAGCGGGTTAAAAGATAGCGAAAGAATTGCAGCGAGGAGCTAAACTAAAGCACCCACGCCAGAGCATTCCTATGCTTCTAACCTCGAGTTACTTCTTTTCCTTATTGTTTTTATATAAGTCAAGGGTGTTTGCTGATCTGGGCGCCTCTCTTCCAAGTCTTTTCTCCGTGCGAGCGTCGGCTCTTATAAGCTTTCCCGTTGGAGATATACGACGACCTCCCTCTACTTCCCTCAGCTCAAAAAGCTTTTTCCGCTCGAACCCTTCGCGAGATCGTTTGGCGTATTAAACCAAAGACAAACGGCCTGGAGATACCTTCGAAAATAATCACCTGTCCATGGTCCAAGAAGATATCCGTTGCGGAGGTTGATGACCTATTACTGTTCTTCCTCCTCTTTCTTTTTTCCTCGAGTCACATTTGCGTACCTCTATGCAACTTCGCGCACGCATTGCATTGGCCTGGTGAGCATTGCGGGGCTTACCCTTGCACCGACAAATATAAATTGCGTCGATTTTTTTCTTTTATTTTTTTAATGCTTTGTGTGAGAGCTGAGGTGGGGGCTAGTTCACTAAAAGGAGTTGAGCATTACGAATAGTCCTCTATCGGCTTTCTATTCGATCGCGCCTAGTTTCAAGGATTGGGAGACTGTAAACTTCGAGAAATGCGGGGGAAGTTGTAGTAAAAAAAGCACTCTCTCTTGACTTTATATCGAGATTCAATCAACGTGACATTATTCTTTGAAAATGGGGAAGATGAGAAGTTTTAAAGTATTTTATAGGTTATTTACGTAAGTGCTTAAGAAGATAGTATTCAAAACAGATTTTAACTGAATTCATTTTTGGAGTTCTTTGGCCGTGGGTCCTATTTTAGGCTTCGACAGAGGCTTGTGCCTTGTAAATGTAATATTTTTACGGACACACCTATTTTAACTTTCTCTGTGGAAATATAATTTGTAACTAAGCATTGCAAGATAATAAAATAAGCATATTATTCGCTAAAAGGTATTACTTTTTGTGATACTGCGCATATTTGTAAATTATTAATGTTGTTTATGAGGAAACTCAAAGTTATTGTGGAAACGACGGGCATCGGCAACATTTTGGTTCTTAATTTGAGAATATTTTTTTCCTGACGAACTGATCAAATTTGATCTACTGGTCACGTTTGAAAATCCTGGCAGCGCAGATAGGGCACTGCTTTAAAGTGGCGAGAAAAAATAATTTTCACAATTTTTTAACTCTAAAATTGTCTTTATGGAATTTAATTTCAATACTTTTTTTATTTAGGGCAGTTAAATTCACCGGCGTAAAAACTTTTTTCTATCCCGTTGAAATTCTCTAAGGTACTATACTTTTATTCCAGAAGTGGATTTAAAATAATTTTTACGAATCACCTTTTCTTATATTCGTGAAAAGCATCTTCAGGGATACAGAAAATACTTGAAAGACGGGTTGACTGTGCGCACAGAATATGTGTGCATTTATCAGTCAATTAATTTATGAAGTATTTTGTCTCAAATCAGTAACTAATATTGTTGTCTAATTGGCTTTCAGATAGTTATTAATTATTTTGACACAAAACTTTCACGATTTTGTATTCCGCTCCCCGTATGCATAATTTGTATAAATTAAATTTAAATCGGTATTTAAGTGTTTGAAATTTTAAAATTATTGTTAATAAAAATGAATAATGAAACATTTTTCACATTTATTGAAGAAAATATGGACTGCTATAAGCGTCAATTTAAGTTTATATACCAATAACTCATACAAAGTTAGTGATAATATATGATGTACATTCCCATATCAGTTGAACCCTGAACTTTTATGCTATATGGGACCTCTAGTTTGGCCTCGTGAAAATATCAAGAGAAACAAGGCTTCAATGGCCAATATCAATTGGAAAGGTGGGGGAAATGATATTGGAAAGCTAAGGGTTTAAAAAGGATGGTGAAATAACTCACTGTGCTCGTCGCTGGTGAATGGTGATGGTGGGCGTCAGTGGGATCAGTTGGGTGTTGGTGACCGAGCGGCGCGTGATAACGGATATTCACTGGGGGAGGGGAAAGGTTAGGATGGGGCGATAGGGAAGGAAATGGAAAAAAGTAGAAAAACAAGAGGAAGGGACAAAAGGAAAGGGAAGAAAGAGGGGAGAAAAATGCGCAACGCCGTTTCCATGGCAAAGCCATCTTC
>LYUA01000167.1:1137473-1149803 GCA_002093875.1 Calopteryx splendens
AGGGAGGGAGATGGGAAGAAAGGGAATGCGAATAGGGTGGGAGGCGATGAGGGAGGGGGGAGGGATAGAGAGGCTCGATGGGACGGCAGCGAGATGAGGGCAAGGGGGCCCTCATTCACTCGGTAGCGGAAGTAGGTGACAACCGCACCCCTCCAATTGGATCCCTTTCGCGGTTCTCAGAATCATTGCTCGTGAGTTATGCACGCGTGTCTTCTCCCCCTTAGCCACTGCTCTTTTGAGCAACAAAGACGATGGGAAGTCAGGCTCTAAGCTTGCTTAAGTCCGGGGGCTTTTGTCCTTTGGTCGGAACTTTTGATAACTCCCATTTAATTGATACGATATGAGCGTACCAAAATATTGTTGTCATACCTTGCAATTAATCATTCACCCTCAGCGAGGTTGGGGATATTCGGCAGATGCATTCCCTATTTTATTGTTCAACGTTTCCTTTGAACCGTTAAGTATAAAACTCAGGATAGTCCGAATATTTCCGCTAACTTACGTTAAATCATAAGCAGTTGCCGCTTAAAAGTTACTTTAATTTTTTTGGTGTAGGGGTGATATTTTCTCCTTTCTGTTTTCGTGGTGAGTTCCACTTACCCATTTAGACTGGGGAGTTTACAACAAAGCTGGATTGGAACGATAAATTTGTTCCAATCCGACATATGTGTGATAATTTTGGCGTAATAATATAATGTTTCGTAAAATCAGTCGAGTCCGTAGTCTTGAAGGATAATAAAATCTTGCGGTGATGAGAACATTCAGCTCCCTAAGGCATGTGGTTGTAAAGAACAAAATGAATTAATAAGGGTGGCATGAGAGGGTCTCATTCCGGCTAATTTGATTCCCCGTCTTCTTCCTTCACCTCTCAATCTCGGTCAATATATCACATCTAACAATGCTGAAAGCGGGGACGTGAATTCCTCGATTAGTTCTTATTTTAGCCAAGGACCTCTCGATGGCGGTAGTGGTGGCGGGGAAGACGGGCACGAGACCAACCAACGGGAAGCCCATTCACCAAATTAGATCCACGTCCCCTGAAAGAGAGAAAGAGAGTGTGTGTGAGAGAGAAGGGGGGGAGAGAATGAGACTGTGTCAGAATCAGAATCCATTTTACCCCTTTTGTCCGGTAAAAGTAGACGCGAAAACATTCTGACGTTTGGATAAACAAAGCTCTATATTTAGACTGTGGACCTCTCTTCAATTCAAAGCATACAAACTCTACTTCTTTGCACTTAAATATTAATTTGAATGCCTCCGAGAAGTATTTCCTAATTAATAGCCGGTAAATATTGCATATAGTTACTCTGTAACACTTTAATTTCTATCTCAATCAAATATTACCCGTCCTGCTGCCTTTTCTTACTCAATGATCATTGATTTATTTGATGTGCAGTATAGGTATATCAATGGTGGTGTTAGTTTTTGACATGACAAATAAATCTCGCTTTCAGATAAAAACGGAAAATAAGAGGATTTGAAAACATTATTCAATCAATAATGTGCATTAACAATCAATTACTTAATACATAAATGTTTGACTCCCATTAGAAACATGTCTAGTGTGAAGATAAAGGCGTGTTATTGTGAGTAATATCTATAATGAGATGTATATGATTTTACAAGAGATTTCATATCATTATGTTGAAACTACTAAGTCATATTCTCCTTGAAAGTGGAAAAATATTTTATTGGACTGATTTCAGACGATAGGAGGTATGAATATTTGCTAGCATTATATTAAAATGTTTATCATCTCATCCAAGAGAATTCACATTCCTTCTTTAATTTCATTTCCGCGATTGCAGTCAAGATCAACCTCCATTCTTCAACATTCCACAAAAATCTCTTTTCACATAATGATTTTCCCTATAGTTTCGAGGATAAAAAATTACAGATAGTAATCAAACAATAAAATAAGATTAAAAAATGCATTGTTTAGGATAATACCACATTTAAAATTACTTTTATGGGCACTAGTTATATTATTATTGTCAATCCAATTGTAACATTCAACCTTTTTTTTAAGAATGTATGAACAAGGTGCTTAATGTCACAAATTTTCATATGATGAACGCTACCTTGATTCGTAGTGATAAATTATTATAAGAGGCGGGCGCCTATATATTTACTATGGCATGTTCATCGGCCATCTGTTGTCTGTGTCTGCTATTTTATTTCCTAATCATCATCTGTGAGTCTTCCCACTAATATTGCTACGATAACTGACTCCTAATTCCTTATAAATAAAATAAAATCTGCTGA
Source organism: Calopteryx splendens (assembly GCA_002093875.1). Lineage (NCBI taxonomy): Eukaryota > Metazoa > Arthropoda > Insecta > Odonata > Calopterygidae > Calopteryx > Calopteryx splendens. Next base: position 1,139,739 of record LYUA01000167.1, read on the forward strand.
CTAGCCCGAATGGTGCAATTGACATAAGCTATCGTCCGCCAAACCTAATAACCAGTGTAACGGGTAATTTGGTAATAAAATATTAATTCATAGAACGTTTTCCCTCGTCAACATTTTACCATTTATTAAAAAAAGTTGTCTGGTTGGAACGGGGATGAGAGTTACGGAATCAAAAAACCGTTAAAGTGCTTCAGGTTCTTTTCTGCGGAAAAAATTTACCACACGAAATTTTGTTGATCATGAGTCTCTTCACCTATCTTTTCGCCATGCTTGGATCATTTTAACTATAGCAAACATGCAATATCGTGAGGAGATGTACTTGGGAGTGAGTGAGAGGGAGAGACACTGAAAATCACCCTATGGTAGGGGGAAGTGGGAGGAATCTTAAGGGGGAGGGCGGGAGATGAGGGAAGAGAGTCGGGAGGAGAGAAGCAATGGGGCGGGGCAGCGCGATGGAAGAAAGTTCGAGGGGACCCGAAAGGTTTTCTTTTTCCCCGTCATTCATGGTCTGCGGCTAAGTAGGCGCCAGCCACAGCGGTAAAAGGGTGGGAGAGAGAGAGAGAGAAAGGGTTGAGCAGAGAGGAGAGAGCGTGTGTGTGTGGGGAGAGAGAGAGAGGAAGGGCAAGGTGGAGAGTGAGGGTCCATTCATGCCTCCGTTTGAGGAGACAGGTGCCCCCTTCTCTCGCCCTACCTACCCCTCCCCACGGTTGCCCCTTTTACCCCTCCGCTCTCCTTCCACGCCCCGTGTGACAAGACCGTCTGCCATCATTTTCGCCATCCCTTTAGCACTCCGAGCTCCTCAACCCTCTCTCGCCCTCTTTCTCTCTCTCTATGCTTCCCGCAGAGGCCCCATCCTCTCCTTCTCACCCCCGGTTCCCCTGCTCTTGGCTCCCGCGGGCCCTCCTGACCCTCCCTCCCACTCCCCCACTAACGACGTCCGTACCGCATCTCTAAAACCCCTCTCTCTCTCCCTCTCCACCTCCCAGCCACCCTTCTCTCTCCCGCAAAACACACCTCGTTCCCTCCGGACCTCTCTCCAATGCCGCGAACACCCCCTTTCCCGTCACGTATCTTCAAGAGAGTCAGCTCCCTGCATGCATTTCTCCACAAAACTTTTCTCTTCTGCGATTGTTCCCCTCTGCTTGCTTCCACGCAGCATCACAGACGCTTCATAACGGATAATTCTCTTTCTCTAACAGCTGATACATAGAGTGTTTAAAGAGACCCTTATTACGCCTGAAAGAAAACAGACCAGAAAATGCTGCTGGCAGCATTCGACAGGCAGTGTATTTTAAATTGTATTATAAGAGTTAAATTCCCTTTCGAGGTGAATCTCAAAATTCAGTTCAGTTCAGAATTCAACCAAAAATCTCCCGACTACAGTCATTACTAAGAATAGAATATTTTAATAGGAATAAAACCGCGTCCTCTTTTGGAAGTTCATAAATCAGTCCCTGGCCTTAGGGTTTATTTTAAAAATCATTTTTCCCTTAATTTGGAACTTGCAATTTGAGTTGATGATTACAGAAACACCGGAGGAATTACTGTTGCATGCACAGTGCACTGAAAAAAGTTTTAATATGACGACACCTACATTAGTTGAATACCTAATTATAAAATAAAATATAATTTCTTTATTGGACATTCGATGAAATTGATACAGTTAACTTTGTTGAGGTAAAACGAAGGCATAACTGTTATATCTCCGCTAATATATTGTTTTCATGCGTTTCTTATCCTGTTAATCCTGTTTTCTTTAGAGAACTAAATAGTTTTAAACTAAAATCATTTCAATGAATATATATTTTAAATAGTAATTACAATTTCTTTCTTATTTTAGAAAGATATATTTTAATTTCATCTGGCAGCTTGTTGTTTCACGATTTCATTGTTTTGTTCACAATTTCGTCAATATTATTCAGTTTCGGAAGCTCATCTTTTCTGGTTAATGAGGAGGAGCCGGGGTTAGATTGAAATGATTGGGTACTATTCTTCTTATTTTAGAGCTATTTAATTCACTTTTCCTGATTCCTTAGAACCCTCCTTGATCTCACACTAAGCTTAATCTCTATACTTAGCTCAAAAGAGCCTTGTTCTCAGTATTAGTGTTCCTTTTCTACTCTGCTGAAGATATCTTGCTCCTCGAAACCGAAACCTTGAACAATCTGAATCTTATTCACATCATTCGACACATTGTTTCTAATATCTCATTCCATTATTTTCAATAAAATGTTTCAGTTTAAAAAACATTAATTCAAATGTTTAACTGAAGAATGGATATCTTAAAGAGTTCACAAAATTTTTCAGTGCGTGAGGTACATACATTCATAACATACTCTGCGAATAATCGTATTGAAATGTGGGAGAGACACAGGATTTTATTAATGCGTGTGGGGTCGTGAATTTTTTTATGATGAGCTCATAAATTAATAAGACAGAAAGGTGTGCTAACAACTAAGTTGGGCAGCATAGTTTCAGTTCGATTTATTCAAGAATTGTGGGAGATCTAAAACCAGTATTTAGATCCATCATTGTGGGATATTTATCTTATTAAATGTATTTAGTGCGGGGGTCTTAATAATTCCCTTTTTTCGTATCAAAATAAACCTAGAGTGGCCTATAGCCTTCCTGAAAGGTACGATAGAGATGGAGCCTCCGGCCCGGACAAGTTAAGGGGAACGAGGAAAAGGTTCTGAGGGAAGGATGGAGAAGATAGGATGTGAAGTCTTTTATTTTGATTAAGAATGGGCGAGGAGGGGAGTGGGGAAGAGGCAGCGGTGGTGGCGAATAGGGAGGAACAAACTCTTGGTCGTGTTGCGGATACGGGGTGGAAGTGGAGGGGGCGACGGGGGAAGGTAAGAAAAGATGGGAGCAGTCATGTGGCGGGTGGAGACGAAATTAGCCCCATATCGGAGAGCGAGCGGTAAGGGAAGGAGGACGGCAGGAGCGAAGAAAGAAAGGAAAATGGGGTGGAGGTTTGTGGAACGGGAGTGGGGTATGTGGGCAGGGACTGCTATCATTCGTACGCTTAAATGTAACTCCTCCACTTGGAGTGAGTTGAAATCCCTCTCGCTCCCCGCCTCTCCATTCTTTAGCAAGAAAGAGCTGAGGAGGGTGGGATGGAGGGGTAGAAAAGTTGGGATAGGTATCCAGAGAGGAGAGTGTCCTCGCGATATTCCTTGTTAGCAGTTTGGGATCAGGAACCGAACATGCGTGTTGGATGAATTGAAATTGGTTGGTATCATTTCGAATTAGATTCCAATACAAAGGGTACTTGACTATCTGGCAAAGTTTCCGTGTCGAAGAACCATCTTTGAACCAGAATCGACGTTTAGTAGCCATTAATTCGTACAATTGACCTAATAGTATGAGATGCGCTGAGGATAACCATGCTTTGAATTGGTTTGTCTGGAAACTTATGAAAGCGTTTTATAAAGGTACGTAGGAAGATTTATCCCTTCTTATCTCGAAACGAAAGAGACACTAAAGGAGGGCTGACATGTCTGTAGGGAAAAAATCCATTGTCATCCCTTTGAAGAAGGCCTTAGTATTCATTAATAATTGATCGTGGGGAAAATGGAAACTTCACCGTAATACATTGCGTTCTAATTTACCGTCAATATGCTTTTATAATGCTAAAAGGTAATCAAGATTTTAAGATATTCAACTTTTGGCTAAATTCGTTGTTGTTAAAAGATGTAGCTTGTTCAATAACTGCTGTAAGCTGTTAATAGGGGAGAAAAATATCCTGCAAGCTAGTCGATGAGTGAAATCCATTACTGTAGTGACCTAGAAAATTACATCACTAAGAACTTGATGCATGGTAAAAAAAATTATTACTCATTCTGAAAAGAAACTTATTCCAAGCTTGTAAAGCATTTTAATATTTTATTTTGTGAACAATTTATTAGAAAAGACGCCACTACCATCATCCTCCTCTTTCAAAGTCCTCGTTATAGTATGTGAGAAGTGTATACCTATATCGCAGGACTGTCTAAAGCACATTTAATATTTCTTATTGATTAAAAAAAATTAAAATCCTTGCGTGGCAGACTGGGTTAAAAATTTAATTTCTTTCTGGAATAAGTTTTTTTTTCTTTGTCCGCTTCTACACTTTCAAATAGGTGATGTGATAGGTAGATTATCCCTTCTAATCTCGGCTCGACTAAGATAGATGGTAGGAAGGTAGCAGTTTCCTGCATATAAATTAATAATATGGAATTGCTTTATCCAAATATTTTTCTTCGACGAGCTTGTTTTCCCCCGAACCTTCTGTTGATGACGCTATACGAAAAGTTTCTGACACTCTTTGTGTTATTTGTTTTGTGAAAAACAACATGCTTCTTCTGTACCGAGAAATTTCATGGATGAAATGTACATTTCGTTTTCCCTTCTATCATTGTGGCCCACACAAGACACAGAAGCTGGAAGAAATCCAGCACAATTCTAAGAGACTCTGTGATAACTAGTATTTTTAAGTTCCAAAGTAGCTATTAGTTACTCTCAACAATAGAATGCCATTAATCCTTCACAGCTTTCTCGCAAGAAAAATTCAATTTAGAATCCCTAGATAAATGAGCTTTCGTAAAAGAGTAAATTTTGCATTTCTGTTGTTTGCGATATTTATTCTGCCTGATAATTTAATGAAGTAGGCATGCGTCCCAGACGCAGACTGAACCTAATTATGTTGGAAATGACCTTTAACACTCACAATTGCAAGAATTAATTTTTAATTATCACGAGAATAAAAATTCGCTCCATAGAGTAAACTTCTATTTTACCGAACGACATCCATTTTATCTTATGGCACAGTGTATTCCTAAACTAGCGCCACTTTATTTCACTCTCACTCCCTCTCCTTTCGACTACATATCCTTCTCTAGAAAAATTCCCTTCTCTTCCTTCCCCTCCCCTCTTCCATTCCATTCTCTGCTGCATTATTTTTTCTCTCTTTTCTCCTTCCTCTCTTCTGTCGCCCCGCCCTCAAAACCGTGGCTCTCCCTCTCTTTACCTGTCCCCTCTCCTCTCTCTCTTCCGAACTTTTTCCCCACCCACCACCGTCCATTCCTCGGCCACCCCCTCCCAATGACAGAGATATATCCTCGACGCTGTATATAATGGTCATAGGAATCCGTCGGCGGTACAATTATAGACTTAGGAAGTGGGACGGGTCTTGGCAGTCAAGTCGCCTTCTTTAACCCCTTAAAGTCTCCCCCATCTCCGCACCACCCTCCTTCCCTCCCTCATACACGCCCTCCTCCCCCTCCATCCTTACCTCCATATCCTCCCCTCCTTCCTTCCCTCTGCCCCCTCTCTCCTCCCCTCCTCCTCTCTCTCTTTCTCCATTCTTCCCTCACCTCCCATTCTGCTCCTCTCCACCGTCACCCTCAACCCTCTTTTGTGCGTCGCGTAGGAATAGCCCCCCCTTCCTCTCACCCTAGCCCGTCTCTCTTCTCTCTCCCTCCGTTCCTCCCTTTCCTTCATCCCCTTCTCGCATTAATCGTGGAGGTCTTAGAATGGTGGTTTCCATGGAATCGGTGCTGATTACATTATTGCCGCCATTTGGGATATCTGACTGAAGGAGCGTCTCTTGTTGTGATTTTATTTATAGTGTGAAAGGAAGCGTGTTCGTCGTATGGGTATTCGATCATTGGAATGGCATTATAGCACGATGTGTTCCAAGTGGAATAATTCTTTTCCGAAACTGAGCTTAAGGTCAGCAGAGTCGACATTGAGAGCTACTGCCAATACTGTTCTTCAGGTTCAACTATTTTAGTGATGTTGCCCCCCTTATGCAGATATGCTAATAATAGAGAGCTTAAACTCTTGCTCTATTAATACTTTCCTAGAGTGTAATTTAAACCCAGTCATGTAGCCAAGGGAGCGGAAATAATTTGCGTGGAATAAGAACACGTTCATAAATAACGCGTGAGCATTTAGAAAGGTGCAAGCTTTTTTGTCCACGAGATAATTCAAATACATCCACTAGGGAGACTATTCTTGCTATAGATTTGTTTGAAAAACTTTAGAGGAAATGCATGTTCAAATTTTGCTCAAATATTTTTGAAAATTTCATTATGTCATTCTCACGTAATTTTCCTAAAAACTTAAATGTTTATTTTAATTTAAATTGCCTCCATATCAGGTATCAATGTACTGGTCAATCGATATTCTTTAATTGAATTGGCTTACTACGGCCCATCAAAATCGCGTTGGCGTCATGAAGTAAATTCTTTCCCGTGGCTCAGGTGAATCAAAGCAATCCATGTGGTATTCGCTACTTTGGACGAACGGAATGTCTCCTGGGAATCCTGGAGTACATTTCTTGACTTGAGTGTACATTTATCGAGGGGAAGAAGCTGTATTTTTTGTGCGCCATTACCAGTCATTCTGTTAGGACTATACCAACTCCAAATTGCTTACTAGGAGATTTACTACGAATGAGCGGGTTCATTTGCAAAGTAATGATCTTCATTCTTTGTTTTTACATTACGGTGGGTCTCATTTATGGCCTCTTTAAAGGCATGACTTCACCTCTCTGGTTATTCATTCATGTGACCATGTGGCCGCTCGAGCTTCCAATGAGATGCTGCTGCTCTCGGAATTATTCGCGGCGATGGGTGAAGGAGCTCTAAAGGTCTTGACCGTAAACGCTGAACATTCATGTTCAAATTCCAGTAGACAGCAATAATTATTTAACCTAGGATAGTTCGATGTTTGTTTTGGAGGAGATGATCCAACACCGTCTCCTTCTCAAGTTGTGAGTAACGTCTAACGGAATGAGAAACTCTGCATTAATTGACCTCGAACCATTCTGTCAGAGTATATTTTCTTGGAGGAAAGTTAAATGCAAATATTTAATTGAGATTTTCACATGAACCTATATTTCGTTATCCTTGCGCTATCAACTGAAGAGATTCTCTTTAACCCGGAGAACAAAAAAAACGAATAATCTGACAAATGATAGAAAAAGTAGGCGAAATTACGTAATGGAAGTGGTTATAACGAATAATGTAAAGAAAAAGAATATAAATAGAAATGGATGTAGTTTCTGCCAATCTGTTTTTGAAACTATGTGGTGGTTTGTGACCTATGGCAATGATGGACTTAATTATGGCAAACAACAAGGATGAAATTTTTTCTTTATTGGCCTTTCAATGAATGGTAGTTCGTATATTAAGCTGCCTTTTAAATAAAACCATCATAAATAACCATTAAGCTGCCTTTTAACTAAAACCATCATGAATAACTCAATTAATATAGAGCCAGTTAATCAGGCGCCTGCGAGATGTGTATTTTTTGCCGGGGAATAACTTGTCGTTACAGCTAATATATTAGTTGAGACTTAAGATCTGTGCTCGATATTCTCTGCCAAAGACGCTTCATAATTTTCTTTTCCGAAACGTTGAATATATGATAAACGTTATCAAGAGGTATTATTTTACAAATTTAACCGAAAAACCATAGGCGGATGAATTAATTATGCGCAAAAAATGAATGTTTAATCTAAAGTAATAAATACATCAGTAGATATTGTCTACTTAAAATTTGCATGGAATATATTCAACATTTTTAAACATTACTATAACAAAAATTTAGGAGGTGCTTAAGTAGTAACATTATACCGTGAGTGGACGCGATTCCTTGTTATGAGCTTGTTAGAATATGTGATGAGCGTACGCGAGCCTGTCAGACGGTGCTGAATTGATATCCGGGTATGATTATCCTGATCATCCTTGGCGGAACTCAACTTACAGGATTTTCTATGTGTCCGAACTCTCTAGGAAACCGTGGGCCAGGTAGGATGCCCCCCACACTCTAAATATTAGTGTTTCAAAACCGTTGAGGTTGGGACACCCAGAAGGACTCCCCCATCATAGGGATATCGAAAATATCCAAATTTTGCACCCACTTACAGGAGTCATGATTTGGAAATTGTTCATTCATTAGCAGCGGTGATTCTGGGGGTGAGAAATAGAAATATTTGTAGAGTTCGGTTATCTAGCTCCCAACTTCTATCCCCTTCTCGCCCATTTTCTCCACGCTTCATCTTTCCCTAGTACATTTTTTCAAGATAGAAGGTATTATTTTGAACTTTTCTTCTTTCTCCCTTTCAATATTGCCTTATTCCCATTTCTTTACATTCCTACCCATCCCTACGACATTCCTCCCCAATCCCGCGCGCATTAACCTTCTTTTACGGGTCGCGGAAGTTATTGCCGAAGCTATGCACTCCCTCCACCCTCAGCCCTCCTCATCCCTCTCTCTGTCCATCGCGCGCGCCGTGAGATGGCCATTTGTAGATTCCGCTCCCGCGTCTTATAAATCTTTCTTTCGAGGGAAAGAGACGCGAGATATTCCCGTTCGCGGAAATCGCCTGGCCACTAAGTTCTTCTCCCCCCCCCTCCCCACTTCCCCGCGATCCGTCGGCAAACAGGACCTCAGTTGAGCGAACATCCCCCGCGAGAGTAGGTAGGCCTCGGCGGCCGCCGCTGATCGTCATCATTTTCACCTATTCATCCTCGAACTTCCACATCCTATCCTTAAACCATTCTTTTTTCCTTTGCCTCGTGATTAGTCCGTGATTGGAGCGTTAAAATGTCGGAATTGGTCTCGGAGTGCCATTTTAAATACCTACTCACCACCCAATCCAATCCATTCAATTTTTGATGTGTACAAAATTCTACTGTCCTTGCTAGAGACCTTTAATTCAGTACTTAAGTAATTGTTGTACGCGGAACAAGGGGTTTTTATATAAAAACACTGATTTATAGTAAATCGCCATATTTAATGAGCGTCAAGCATTTTATGATTCAACCTATTATAAGTTATAATTTTAGCGTTAATTTATTAAATCCAGGATCAGCTCAATTGCTTTGCCAATTGCTCAATTGCTAAAAACATATTTTTCATGGTGCCTTTAACTAAGTTTTTTTTAGCAAAACTATATATTTAACCAGCTACAGAATTGATATAAATATTTTAGATGGGCGGATTTTTCATAAATTCGTAGTCCGTAGTCATAGGTACATGGATCTTTGTGAATTAAATACCTGTCTTTGGCACATTGCGCCCTTGCTCTCTAGAGGTCCCAATGTGGAAGAGAAAAATTATTCATCTTATGAGATTTCGGCGATAAGTACCTAATATAGCATTCCTTTATTTACTTTTCTCATTAATTCTATTTCCAAGACAAATCTTACATGGAATTGTGATTGTAATGTATTTTTGAGACTGGAAGGAATCCCTGAAAAGAAAAATCCTATTCTCTTCATATCATTGAAAGATGACGAAACGTATGGTTTTTCCTTCGATCTGTAGCAATGAACAGTAGAAGAGTAAAATAGCACACTAGGAAAGTAGCTATATGAATAGGGGAAATGTAGTTCAGTTAAAAAAAATTGTCATAGTGGCTTGCCGCACTCTATCGTTCAGTGCTTTCGATCCGTTTTCTCGGATGTGACACTTTTTTAGCGAAAATTCAAGTAAAATCTCATCAGCTTTAGGCATGCTTAGCTCTATGCCCATTCCCGTCCACCTGATCGAAGGATCATTTCTCTTGGCTCACTCCTCGCTTAATCCATTCGTCCACGCCACTCAGTGCAGCCCTCCGAGTCCTCTTCCCACCCTCCTGAAGCAACTTCATCTACCCGCATCCTGTTTGCTTATGCAGCTGTACCAGTAACAGTTGCCTTGAAATCATCCTCCTGATTCACCCGCCCTTTTTTACACTTACCTGACCACCCTCAGTAAGAATATATCCCACCCTTTAACTCATCTCACTCCCTCCCCTCGAGTTCTTATTGCTCTCCGTCATGTTCCAATCTCGGCAGCAACCGTATTCCCTGATCTATGCTCACATCTCGCAAGAGTGGAAGTCTCGGGCACAATTAAGTTTCTACGACGGGTGGACGCAAAATCCCGTTTTCTTGGTGGAAGGAAAAAGTCGAGTTCTGAAGGAATGACGGAAGAAGAAATGAATGAGAAAAAAATGCTCTCCTACTAATAAAGACGTTTCAGAATACCTTGCGGTTTGCATAGTCGAGTGAGTTCAAAAGTGAAGGA
>LYUA01000167.1:1162663-1182822 GCA_002093875.1 Calopteryx splendens
CACCCCCCCCCCCAAACAACTATCCGAATCTTGGACGCGGCTTGGGGCCGCACTTAAGGGGGTTGTCCACTCCCGTTCTACTAATAGGTCTACTCTAATCGCCTTGATTTTTCTCTCTCAGTGTCAATGCTGCAATCAATAGCAGTAATTTTTCCCCCGTAGCCAAAAATCACGTCATTTGGGGCTAACAATCTCACAAGAATTTTTCACTTCCATCTTTAAGTATATCACTATTAATTGTAATTAGTATTTATAGTCTTAGACGTAGAGGCATTAGTCTCAAACGCTAACTAGAGCCTTACCTTTTAAACTAGAATGGTGGCAGAGTAATAATTGATTCCTTAAATTGGGCTACAACCAAGGTTTATTCACCGTCCGAGTACGTTGTTAGGATCACTGGCTACTTGGCACTAGCTGTCATTGCTAACCTTTTGATTTTATAAAGTGGTATCCAATAAGGTCAGTGTGAAGGTAGAGTGGGGTACTAAACCTTAGTAAAAATGAATCATCAAAAGGTCTCCCTGGCACTATAAATATTAGAAAAACATTACTGAATATCTACGCCCTAAGAGGACTTTGCGTCACTTAGTAAGATACGAGAGTACATTTGTGATGAATTTTAACATCGGATGAAAGTCTCTGCGTTGCATTACTCCTTAAATATAGCTAATAACCAAATTTTAGCACAGTTGGCTTCCTAGAGTGATGCATTATTTCCCAACCGAGGTCTGACTCTTTAGACATTGCATCAATGGTGGATGCGTCACCGACGACATTAAAGTTTTGACGATTGGTTTATTGTCAGAGATTCTCTGCTATTGATTCCGCCCACATACGGTCTTTGTGTCCGACTCTCTCCCAATCCGCACCCACGCCAAACCCACCTTCTCTCCTGTCTCCCCACAGCGGTGTAAACCCTTCGACGTGTTTGGGGTCCTCGACTTCAATTCAGAACTCCCACGCCATTCTTTCCTTCTCCCCCAGCCTACCTACTCCCCCTTCTCCCTCCACAACTCCCTAACCTCTCTCTTCCCTTTCCACAAACAGCTTTCTCAAACCTACTCCCCTACACCCTTCGTTCCGACGGAGAAGAATCTTTACTCCCACGCACGACGGTTCGCTAATCGCGTTTGCCCTTCTACCCAACAGGCCTTAACAACCACCCACATCGCTTCACTCAACACCCTGGTCTCCCTCCCTCCCTTCCTCCCCCTCTCCCTCATCCCGCCCCCTCCCGTCGTCACGCCCTCTCTCCCCGCCAAAACTTCTTACTTACGGATTCCCATCTTTCTCTCACTCTATTCACCCTCCCGTCCAGCCACACACATTTCTCTTTCCAACTTCTTTCCAAACTCTTTCCCTCTTTCGGCCTCCTGTCAGCTCTCCTTGACATGTTCTCATTGACGGTCATTTCAACTGCCACGCACAATCATCATTCGCCTATCTGTCCCTGTTTTCTTGCAATTTTATTTTCATTTTGCCCGCAATTCCCCTCCCATGTTCTAATTAAAGTTTGCTACAGTTCACTTAGTTATACATACGGGTTCTCAAATTCTGCTAATTATTTGCAATCTCTTCTTGTGTTCTCTCATTGTGTAAGAACAAGTTTCCCACGCTGGACCCCGCTGGATCCTCTTTGTTCGGAATGCTGTTTTTCTTGGAAGATGGTTTATTCTCGTATTCCCCAGCTTTTCTACAACTATGAAAAATGCTACTCAGTATTCCTCAGTCGTTGTCAAATTTTTTCGAAGGCACGCATACTGTTATTTAATTTTCCGTGAATATTTCCTTTGGTCAGAAAAAATATTCATTTGATATTTTCATTATTACAACATCCCCCAACTTAAGAGGATAGTAAAAAATGCATTGTTTCGTCTAGATAGGTTCAATCGATATTCATTGCAAAATTTTGAATGTTCGGTGACGAAAACGAGGGATTTAGATAATTTATGTTTTGAAATAGTAGGTTTTTGAGTAACTGTTATTTTCCTAAGCAAACAAGGTATCAATAAGCCAAAAAATAGGTACACCATACTTAGGTTAAGGATAGTACTCCAGGCATAACCTCATTCATGATGTTCTTTGGCGCCTACCGTCTTTGATTCCTCTCCTGCATTTCTCTCTTCTCTTTTAATTGATGCATATCCCACATCAACATCCTTCCAATGCTGCGCATCTTTCACTTCGAGACATTCATCCCTCAGTTCACCATTAGGCATGGTTTTTTTTCTCCATTTTCCCATCTCCACTATGGCATTCCAAACACATTTTAAAATCATCCACTCTTATATTTTTCATTACTTCTTTCTCTCTCTCTCTCTCTCTCTCTCTCTCTCTCTCTTTCTCTCTCTCAAGAAGGCACGATTCTTCTAGCCCATTGTGAAAAATCTATTTATATTTTTTTTATTTCAACGCCGCATCGCCCCTATTTCCCTTCTCCTCCACGTCCTTCCCTCAAGCCTCATCCATATCGCCAAACCTCATTGGTCATCTGCTCTGGAGAACGCGTCAATCAACTCGCGGAAACATCTTTGAGAAAGGTTTCGTCCGAATTATAGTCTCCACTCCTCTCTCTTTGGCACCGGGCATTCTATTTAAGTGCCCAGTGAGAAAGCATGGGCAATTTTCGTGCTAGTTAATTTCGACTCCTCGTAATTTAAAATGACCCTTAGGGTTAGTGCAAGTTGATAACTCAGTTAATAAGAAACTTATCTCTTTGGGATTTTTTATAATTTTATTTTTCCGGATATATTCATCACGAACTTCGAAAATAATGAAGAAGCATTAATATGGTGTGGTTTCCATTGATTATGAGTTTTTGGTAAAACGAGAACCATAAGCGAGAAGCCATAATGAATGTTTACATACGCATTGGAAATAAATATCTTTTCTACTACTTAACATATATGTACATGTAGTGGTACTGTCCGAATATTTGTTCTGGAATTTTATTAGAACGATATCATATCCTTATGAATGACGAAGAAAAATTAATTTATCTATATCTGGCTTCATTCCAAGCTACAGCTTGGTAAATGGCCGATGTGAAAGAGGAAATTATTTGCGTTAAGTTTTGTTTAAAGCTCTAGATAGCTGCTGCTGAAACCCAATGAATGCTAAATGAGGATTGGTGAGTATAGTTAGGATTGCAAGAACATGTGAGTGGTTGAAGCGTATCAAAAATGGCTGGAAGTCTGCGGAGTATGACAAGTATTCGGGTCGACCGCCATCATGCACCACTCCGGAAACGATCGTAAGCAGATAATTACGTAAGCAGAATCTTGAGGACCGAAGCTAGACAATACATTATGTTAGTAATAGAATTGGACTGTTATACTGGACATGTCAACGTATCCTAGTGGATGAAGTGAACATGCGACGAATTGCAGCAAAGTTTGTCTCGAGAATATCGGGTTAAGGCGTGTACTGAGCTGCCAGCAGCAGTTCGAGATGACCTAAACTTCCTGTCCAGAGTCATGACTACCGATGAATTAAGGCTGTACTTATGCCTTTGAAACAAGACAGCAAGCTTCACAGTGTAAGAGGGCATTCTCTCCGATAAAGACTTTTCGGAATTCACAGACAGAGGACTTGGTGTAACTAAAACAACAAACACTAAGAAACGTGCACTTTTGGAGATGCCGATTAGCATACTGGCAACTGCAATTAACAGCAAGGGGTATCTGGTGGTAACTTTCTACCGCTACTGGTTTGTGAAGAATATTCAAATTCTCGATAATTTAGGGCAGTACCTCGTATATTACGGTTAATCACTTTAAACACCTCCTATTAGCGTTGAACAAAGTTATGAATACTAGAGAAAAATATTTCCGTAAATAGTAGATAATGATTTGTTGCACACATTTCTGATGAATAGGCATCATCTGACAACTACTGTAGTTTCACATTTATGTAATTAGTAAGCATCTGTACTTTTGTATTAAGTTTATTTGATGCCTGAATTGTTCAATTTCAACAGTCATTGTTTTAACGCCAATCGACAAGTGTAATGGATTTCTATTTTAGTCAGTCGTATTCAGCTCATTTTAAGGCTTAGTCTATCGAATTTCCACCTTATTTGAGGTGTGGAACCTAGTTTTCGAGGAAAGGGGAAGAATGTAGATTGGAAGCTTACGAGATGCGAAATTAAAGACAGAAATATTTATAATATAGAATTGTGGATAGAAAACGAAAGAGAGAGGGATGATAATTTAAGGGCATGATAGAGACAATAGCATCAAATAAACATTTCAGAAGTTCTGAAGGGAATAGAAATGAGTAGAAATTGGAGACGACAATGGTAAGGGCAAAGGTTCAATGTACTGTTCATAAGTATTTCATTAGAGATTTTATTTAGGCTGGTTTATCTCTTAGGTAATCAATGTAACAGTAGTTTAAATAGATGACTATAGAAATATTATAGATATAGAAAGAAACTAACAGTAGCTTTTAGCGGAGTCAACACCTGTTGCGGATACATATGCGAAAAAATTCACAATGCAAAAATAATACGCCTGAACAGGGACTCGAACCCGAATCCCTCGATTTGCAGCCGAGTGCTTACTGTTATTTTCTTTGAAAAAGATTAAATACCTTATGCGTTTAAATGTTCATTTGTCCTCGTGAGCTGTGGCACTGTGTGCACGACAATGATTACTTCGTAACATTATGTGTTCGGCAATTCGCAAGAACATCTTGTTCCGTTTAAACCTCTAAAAAATGTACGGTGTAATAGAACCACTGCGAAGCTTAACTGGCTAAAGCCCTCGGCCGGAGATCGAGGGATCAGGGATCGAGTGCCGGTTCAGGCGAAAGATTTTTGATTTGTGAATTTTTTCGCATAGGTGATTTTAGAGTTCGTAATTTCATGCTAATCCCGATGGCCAGAGAAATTCATTAATTCAGGCTACAGAGAGTTTCTCTCTCAATGTCGTCTTTGGTTTCCCGAAATATCATAACATCCAGAAAATTAAATAAGATTTTTTAAACGGCTGCGTCTAAAGACGTTAGAGTTTGAACTTAGGTCTCACCGTAGGTATACTCGAGACACGAGACACCTCCTATACACGAGATACCTCCTAGAACTTGATCTAAGTTATATACCCCATTAAGGTTACTAGACACCTACTATATTCTCTCGTCAATCACAGGTAAATATTTTTGATTCAAATTATGGCTATTTAATGGGAGAGTGTCACATATCATTAGAGCAAATAACAAGTTTTAAAAGTAGTAGCTTTGTACCCATTAAATTGAAATTTAAGGAAACATGCAATCCTGGATCATCCAGCTGACGATCGGAAATTCTGTCTCATGTACCAGATTCTTCTTCCTTGCGAAGTTCCTTGGATGCATCCGTTGGATAGATAGGTAATGAATTTTTGGCGTTCAATTGGAATTTATGAATTGCTAGTCGTATATGACTACACTATATTTTAAGATGCTGGTACTTGCTAGTTTTGGAAATCTCATTTATTTTTTTACATCAACAATTTAGAAATATAAGTTGTAAATGAGCAACAGTGGCTGCAACCACCATTGATTATTAGCGACTGTGATTTGAGAGAAGGGGTTTCATTGGAGAAATTTTCCAGAATAAGATATAGGACACATTAACTCAATTTGTTTGAGAAATTTAAATAAATCACTTAGGCATAATGATAAAATATATATGTTCCCCTTAAGTGTGTTATGAAATATTGCAGGATATTGTATTTTCCCAAAATGGTTTTAATTATTTTTTAAATATGTGCAAACGTTACATAAGTTTTGTGAAATTTTCTTTAGCAGAAGAAGGTATCGTTCCATAGTTTCTTCGTAATACAGAATAAAACGAATATAGGGCATACCTACTAATAATACATTGGCTTCATTGCGGTGAGACAGAAACCCAAAGAGTTCTTTCCTCAGCTTTTTCAAGATGAAAGTGGGATTAAGGCAGAAATATCAATATACGTTTTCCCATGTGATGCGCTGAGGATCAAACGCATTAGCTACCTATGGATGTTATATGTAATAAGTTCATTATTTTTTAGACCTCCGTCGTGTTCATATAGCCTGCGGGAAATATGTTACGAACTATTTTGTTAATTATTTTATCCCAATCTTTTCACGACTATTTCACTGTTTTTCCGTGTCAGTACCCAATGGTAAATTTCCTTTTCTACTCTTTATTTAGGTATGCAGCGAGAGGGATACATTAAAATCGACGGAGAGTACATGTGGCTGCATGGAGTTTCTACTAGAAGAGTGAATTCAAAGGGTAGAGCTCACCCAATACTAAGCCCAACGGCGTGGACACATTAGGGTAGGGGGAATAGTTCCTTCCCCTGTGCTGTCTGCGGTTTCCCAGGGTGACCCGGTACCTGAAAAATCACACAGCTTGGGTGAAGCCGAGGGGTATCCCAAGGCGTCAGCCGGAATCGAAACAGGGCCCTCAGGTTAGTAGCTCAGCGATCTACCCACTGGACTGCCACTTCCTGCAAAAAAATCTCGTATGTTAACACGCTAAACCTCTAAAGTTAATAGATATTAAAAAATCAGGATTAAATAGTGAATGAAAATAATAGCACATAGTAAAAAACATGTATTTCCGTGCATGTAAATTATGCGACCATCATATAAATAATTTAATCTATATGGTAAAACATTTTTGTTAGTAGGACAGCGTGCACCGTCTTCTGCGTCGGATATATAGCATATGAAGGGTCTTGTGTGCCTAACTTTTTTGTTGTTTGTCTAACTTCTTGAGGGTAAAAAAGATATAAAACGTTTGGTTGGTTAAGAGCTGCAAGCGAAAGCAGACTTACTTAAAGGCGAGACAGTCTCGGTACCAAGAGAAGCATTATATGGCAGTGGATAAGGTAGAGGGAACAGCGGAGGATGTATGTACAAGAAGTATATGGTGAGAAGCCAAGATTCAGGAAAGGATAGTGGCGTCCTTTGCGATAAAGCCGTTTTTCACCCCACTCCCTAATACCGCCGATTAGCTCCCCTGCGTGACCCTTGCCCCCCTATTTCTCCCTTCCCACCCTTCCTTCCTTCTCCCTTTTCCCTCCGATCGCTATCTCGGCTCCCTTCTTGCTACCTTCCTCCCCCTCCACGTTCAAGAGTCTTCTCTCTCCGTCTCCCTTTTTTCGCAGGTGCGCTAAACTCTTCTCCCTTCGCTCCGACCTTTTGTTTTTCGATTTTTTGGTTCAAAGTCCCAGTCTCTCCTCCTCATCTCCAACACATCTCCGTTAGTCGTCTCTCCCAATCCCCATCTTTCTCATCAATCTTCGCGCACTCATCTGCCTTCGTCCTAAACTCGAGGAATCAGTCGAAGGTCCCTCGATTCCCACGCCCACGAATCATCCTGTGTGATTTAAAAAGCATCTTCTTCAGTTTATTGCGATGTCCTTTGATGCATATGAACAAATGTGATCACTAACATCTTGATCCATAAAATAGCAAAACGGGAGCAAGCTTCGTTTCATTTCAATATTTTTCACATTCCACTTTAAGGTAGATCAGTATTAAAAGAGGGAATAATTGAAAATGTCTCATGAACTATCCATTTATGTGAATGACTTCATTTCACATTGACCTATTTTATTTAGCGATATTGTAATCCTATGCACCTAATTTTAAAAATACATTGTTTTTTTTAATACTGTTTTTTTATTTTCCATTCCGTAATTCGTTTGTCCTTGCCATTTCCAAGTAAAATCTTTTCAGAAATATCATAGACTAAAGGTGTTCTCTATGGTTACCGGCTGTGTAAAGGCTTTTCTGTTATTCATTAGTCATTCCATTTCCATAGGGCGCTTTTATTCGTAGATACTAGCTCGATGTCTACTGCGATAAGTTACTGCAGGAACTCAAGAGTTGGTACTTCAGTTTCTTCTGGAGATGAATGTGTTCTATGTTCAAAATTTATTAAGCATACCCACACCCACTGACTCACCTTAAGGTATTTGAGTCGCCAAAGATTTATGCTCAAGTTAAGTAAGGATAGCTTCTCTAAATTTATGTGGCGCCAAAATTGAATACTTTTCTACTCCAATCAAAAGAAATCTCATTTCAGTCTTTTCAAACATGGGTACCCTTCGTAAGCTTTCCTTATAGCCAAGTCCAAGAAATTATGAAATTTTTCACTACATAGTGTTTTTAATTTTCTACTCCTATACCTACTATATAATTACTAATTATATTTTTGCTCATGTCATTATGCTGGACTATGTATGCGTACTAAAATGTTTTATTGAATGGTATTTTTTCATTAAAAAGGATTTTGTTTTATTTACAATTTTAAAAACGTCATTACCCCGTACAATGTTTTAGTGTAATCTCTTTATTCATCTTGTATATTGTTGATGCGTAAATTTATTCTTTTAGGTTTATTTTTAGGAACATTAGTAACATTAGTAGAGACTATATTAGATTCTGAATGTTGTAATATTTTAAATACAAATCCAATCCAAATCAATCGTTTAAATATAAATTCATAGTGCTCCAAAAGCACATTATTTATAGCACAACGGCAACCTTATGGTGTTCTTCTTAAAAGACGAATCTTTATTTCCTTGAAACTTAAAAATGAATGCATCTACAAAATCGTAATTTACGACATCGAATAGGCATGGAAGAGCCCTATCTTTCCCTCGGATATCCGATAGAGAGGTTGACACGCGAGCGTTATAGTTGCGGCGCTTTCTTCGGTCAGCTATTTTATCTATATCCAGTCCTTGATATACGGCCGCAGTCAAAACCGATAATAATCCTCAATTTTTTCTTTCCTCACTTCTTGACACATCCATTAATTCACGTTAGGATGCATTAAACGTTTGAGCGCGCAATCGAAAAGTAAGATGCTCTACAATTTGATTCCCTTGCTTTCCTGCTGAACAACCAACGAGGAAATCGCGATCCAGTCCAAAAACCACATTACGCGTCCGTTCTCTTCCACTCTCTTCGATTCTTTCTCCTCTACATTCTCTTACTTTTCTTCCCGAGTCATCGGAATTCTGTTTTTATCCGTGTCATTCCATTCTAAAAATAGGTTTTTTTTAATCCGTTGTCAAGATCCGCATTACCTTTTTCTAAACCTGATACGTATTTTCAAGTGAGCCACCGTTTCTATCATTTTTATCCTATTTCTAGAGTACTGAATTAACAATCCCTGGTTTTGAGAGCAGTGAATGAGAAATTCACCATTCTGCATCTTTGATTGACTTTCTTGATTAATTATTGCTGTTGTGCTAATAAAAGCTAACCGTAAAAACTGGAAACTACCGTTTTTAAATCTCTTCAAAATTTTGTTTAGGGTACTCATGCGTTTTATAGACTCTAAGATTTTTATCCTGGGTCCCGGATTTTATCCAGACCAGATTATTATGGTCCAGTTAAGCTTTGTTTGCGTAAAGCGAGTTCATCAAATTGCAATCAAAATTCATTAATTTAAGATAGCCATGTGTAGTATGATAAGTACTTAAAGACGGGGAAAAAACCTTTCTGTATATTATGTCATCGAGAATTGAGGGAGAGAGAATTGGAGTCCCATAAATGACGAACGCAGAAGGATTAAGAATGCAATTGGAGCGCGTAACGGTGGACTGAAAGGGCAAGGAAAAAGGAGAGGGAGAGAGGGTGGGCAGCGTAGATTGGTGTCGTGGCTGAAGATGAGATAGAAGGGGACCAGGATGTGGACAATGAAAGGCCAAAAACAGGACTCGCAAAAAAGTTTAGGGGCACCCGCGATAAATACCCCATTAATATGGAATGATTTGGTGTCTAAAAGGAGAATTATTTTTAGCAGCCACCTTCGTTGAACAACTCTTTTGTTTGTGATGGGTAACCTATCAATTGAACGAGCTCACGGGGTCTGTTTGCTTGTAGCACATTCGACTTCGCGTATCATCATTCTAAATACATAATTCCATACTTAACAATGCAACCTCAAATTATTAAGAAACACTCATATTTTACTAAGTAGCAGAGAGAAATGAAAAATGTCGGCCAAGCTCTTATTTTAGTTAATTTGTTATCACAGAAATATTCAGCTTGCATAGTTTTTAATCTCGAGCTATCAAAGATATGAAATAAAGCATTTAATCTAAGAACCGCATTATTTCATTCGTATATTAATTCTTTTATGAAGTTTATCATAAATTATTTAAATGTTAATATCATAAATAGCAGTTTAGAAATCAATGTTTTAAGTGTTCTCTTCCTGTTATGCCAATTTCTTTCAGGCCTTATTTATTTATTTTACGATCCCTGATTGCAATGGCTAATATTTCCTTCGTGTTATCGCTATTTCCACTCATAATTTCTTTCCGATGCTCATCAGCGATCACGGATTATGCGAGTTTTGATGATTCGTGGTAGCTCCAATGACTGCGTTGAATTTCGTAAAGTTAAATTTTAAGGAAGGTAATAGCTCTTGCATTACCCATCACATTGATGGAGATAACCCGCCCACATTAGGAAGGTTCGTGATTTTATATTTTCTAATCTCATCCCCGAGTATCCTTCAGTGTCTCACCTGACCTCGCTCCTTCAATCTCTAGTTCCTCCTCAAATGCTTCTTCCGCCGCGCCGCTGCCAACCTTCTCTGAGAAAGGCTTGACCTTGACCGCTATTCAGTTTTTGTGTATTCAAAGATCAAATGTGAATCATTGCTCATACTTTCACCAGCCTCTGCCACCCCCTCTTACCCTTAATGACCAATGTACTCCCTCGGATGTCCCCCATTCTCGCGCATACGTCACCTATTGAGATGAGGACACTCTTTATCCATATTAGGTGAGAAACTAGCTGTATGATTTTCTTCACGCGATGTATGTTAACGTTGCATTTAATTTTATTATTTTCTTCAAAATTCTTTTCCTTTCTTTGGAGTTGTGATATTTACTTGCTACCTTTTATCGATTATGGCGGGACTAGCTTTAGTAAATTCTCATTTTGCCTACTTCTACAAATAATATTATCTTTAAGTTAGAATGTTACGCAATCTTTTATTTTCATTTCTTCTCCCTAGGTCCTCGTCATTACACCTGAATCTTCCACTGGTGAGTACCTCTTCCTACTAATTATGAATAGTTCTCGATTGTGGGTGACAGTTACAAAAGTATATTAATCAAAACTTGATGATTATTAATTGGCAACCTTTCTCCCCCGAAGGTATTTGAAGTCACGCATTTCCTTTCAGTACTTCTTTGTAGATTTCCCATCAATTTTTTCAACGTTGCTATCTTATTTATAACGTTTAAAAAAATGTAGACCTTAAACGTGCGACGAGGTGGGCGACTCTTGGCAGATGGGTGGAAACATTTGTAGTAAGCCTAAAAATAGTATATCAGTCAGATCTCGACAAATGTGCCACAAAGTGGTTCATAAGTCACATAGTTAGAGATGAAAATGCTAAGTTTCGAACAACTTGTTCAAAATTCACTCCCTCACCTTTGAGGATTTCCTGACCAAAAATACTTGCACTAGTCTCTTGATGAACACTTCTCACCTCGGACCTTCCCTTTCCTCACCCCCCTCAAACCCCAGTGGTTACTGCCACCCCCACATGTACCACCTCCTCCTGCACTTCCAAGGCCGACCGACACCGCAACACTCCCACGACACCTCTCCCTAAGCTACTTCCCATCTTTCGACCCGGCACTCTTCCGTGCTCTCTCCCAACGTCACTTCTCCCCTACCCTTTCGTCCCTGAGTAAGTGCTCCTTTAATTAAATAAATGGTTCCTTCCTCTAATACTCTTTGCCTCCTATGCCGCACAATAGAAGGACCTCCACCTAGGGCCTTCCGTAAACGAAGACGGATCGCCTCCATTGCGGAGTCTGAATAAGTGTTGAGAACTCTTCAGGAATTTTACCTGCCGCGCTTTTTTCTGCTTTTTTCCCTTGCTGCTTGATCAAGATGAATGCGTATTTTAGTGGTTGATAAAAATGGGAGCGAAAAAAGTTGCTCAGTAAATCAGGTTGAGACTTAGGTTAGTAGCTGTAGGGTGTGAGCTGTAAGGTGGCGTAAATTACCGGGACATTTTCTTCAAGGATTCAAGCTATAGATAAGATTCCTCGATAGCATGCAAACTTAAGTATCCTAAAGCTCTTGAAAATTATTTTTTGTCGGAATTATTCATTATTGAGATGCTTACGGAATTACATCAATAACAAAATGTTTACATAATTTTACGTTACTGCAGCCTGTTTAATATCTTTAGGAGTTCCTCGAATATCTTTGCCCACTCCCTATTACTTAAATTGCTGTTAGGGGCATTTATCAGTGTTCGATTTATTAATATAAAATTGAAATATAATTCCCAACTTGAGTAGTGACTTGTTTACCTCCGTTTCCGCAGAAAGTATTATTAGTTGGTATTTATTTTCGAAAACATTTTTATGGTCCTGTCTATTATGCGGAACAAAAATTTAAGCCATCCGTGTTTGAACGTAACAAGATATAGCTGACGTTCTTTTCATCTTCTGTACATTTATATAAGGTTCATCAAATTTTATAAGCTAATGACTATACTATTCTAGTTGAAATGCTAAGATAATACATACCTATTTTAAAGTAAGCTTGAATTATATTATATACATTGAAATAATTTTGCATAAGAGAAAAACCACACTGTGCTGCAAACAACAGCCCCTACTTGTTAGCATAATGATAAATAGTTGATCTAAAAATCATCACAAGTCATACGAGTGTTAAACTCTTAAAGTTAGGTGAGTCAGTTATTTCTGTTCCCTCAGTGTTTTCTCAGAAAATCATACATCCTAGCTTTAGCTCTGGGTACCAAGCGGTAACCAATAACCAACGGGCCATTAATCAGAGGTCCTCTAGTCATCATCCGATTTCTAAACCATCTAGACTGCTACTCCGCCAACTCAATATTATGAGGTAATATAAACGTATTGACCAACTAACTGTGATATGGCATTAGTAATCGGTTTTTAATGAAGCATTATGGTTGTGTCGCCTAAAATTCCACATAAAATCTCCTTATCACAGTCTTATTTAACTATTGAGGTGATCGCCAAATTCCAAATTACTTTCTGTGGATTTGCACAGAGAGAATTCTTTAAACTGAATCATGCATACTAACCTGAGAAGAAAAAACCAGCGAAACCTGGCTTTAATCGCTCAGAGGAAATTCTGTTTAACCTCCTTTCCTAATGACATGACTGGATTGTGTGCGTTACAATATACGCCATTGATAACTTTTACTTTTCCAACGAACGTACTATGTAGTAAAGTGGTATAGGGTTTGATGTAAGAAATGCCATACTTCGATGAAATATATGAAACAAATATGATAAAAATTTCTACTTCAAATTTAAGTTTACCCGTTGCAGAAGTATTTTTGTTCATGGAGAAGCAATCCTGATACTTTATGAAAATATTTGTGTGAAGCTTTTAATAGGGACTTAGATGAATAACCATATCAAGTCGATTCGGGCGAGGATAGAGTCACCTCACTCTACAGTCAAGGAAATGTTATACTAGGCGTTTGAAAGCACGAAAGAGTTATATTTATGTCCTATTAGGTATATTATATTTATGTTTGAAACTCCAAATTTTTAGGATACCAAGTTTCTTAGTCTAACTCTCATTTTTTGTACCTATATTATCACGAATGTGTCCTTGGTGTGAGAGAAGTATTGATAAAGAAGGACGATTCCCTTAAAATTAGAAATTACTTAATCCTTTTTGTGAAATGAACCGTATATTCAACCATATAAAAATGTATTTTATGAAAAAAATCCGTTAAACGCCAGAATAACTCGAATAAAACTTTTATGAAGAACAAGTATGACTTAAGTAAAACAAATATGACTTTTAGATTTATATAAAAGTACTGGAGCTCATTGGCTTACTGCAAAGTAAATTACAGAATATAACCGTAGTATGTACGAAAGCCACCTGGCCAACCAAATTTAAGTAGAATATTGAATACAACCTTAAATACCTGGTAATATTTGAAAGAGAACAGAGAAGGAACTAAAAATTAGTCTTCTCCAGGAAAACTGATATTTTGAATTTACAAACATGCGATGCAACGCTCCAAAATTTCATGCTGCAACTGACTGGTTTGAGCAACGAACTCTCCTTCATGTAAACTAGGGTGAGTTTCTTTGTGCGCCCAGGCAGAGTTCACGCCTGTAATTTTATTGACTTTTTAAGGCTTAATGCTATTTTATTGATATATTACCTTGTTGTGTGGCTGAATTTTTAACATAAAAGTTCTTGTAATAGTCACTCACATGTATGGTGAGAGTTATAATACACCGAGTTTTGTTTGCTCTGTATATAGTTAGGTATCCTTAGTTTTTTACTTCCTTGGCTATTTCGGAAAGACCCTGCTAGCGAATTCTTTGAGAAAAAACACTGAAAAATTTTATTTTCTTGTTATTTAGGACAGATTCCTTGGTGGTTCTCTGATGTTTATCTCTGTATGCTGAGGGGAAGAGAATAATAAGACGAATGTATTCTCCTGATCCATGGTGGTTGAATCATTTCCCTCGGTTTCATTTTATTCCTTCCTGATTTGTTCACCCCACCTTCACTTCGCATTCACCTACTCCCCCAATGTTAATAGCTGCTACTTTCAGCCGCGTGCTCCCACTAACGTATTTAGAGATACTCTCTAGTCCCCCGCAGTGTGAGGCTAGCTGACTGGCTCTCCGCCAGGGTGACGTGGCTTCGATCCTCTGGTGAGTAGTAGCTGGAATTCCACCACGCCCAAAAGAAAAAACTGCTCTCTTCGGAAAGAGTAGGAGTGGGTCTCAGAAAGGCACGAAGGCATTGCAGAGGGAGGAAGAAAGAGAAACACTGAGAGAGAAGGAAAAGGGTTTTAAGACTGAGAAATGCGGAATGTCTTACATTGTGAAGTAGGGTTTCCCGTTCTAAATCTTTCCCGCGGGATGCATCAGCAGGGCGGGTGGTGGAAAGAGATAGTGAAGAGAGAGACTTTTTATTTGCTCTCGCACCAACCTCTCATGCCTCTCCGTGTAGGTCAGCCGTTGCCGAATATTTTTCTCACCGTGTCATTAATTTGGGATCGGTGCCTTAAGGCAGACCCTTGCAAAGTTCGGGGAGAAAATGTTACCTACTAAATACCTTTCACGCTGTTACCTTTTGGGGCATGCATAGCCATGAAAAGACTGATTTTAGGTTATGACATTGACTTATCTTCCATGCTTTTTTATCTCTCAATATTTCTATCGTTTTTGTCAGATTCATGAATTGTATCATAAATGCTCTTACGTGATTCAGACTTCTCATATTTCCTCATCTTCCTCTTCGACTACGAGTTTTTTCAAGGACTTTTGGATCCACCCATTTCTCCCAAAGCCTTCTATTTCTCTTATAAATATAATATGTTTACTATTTTGACTTATATCCAACGGGTAGGGGGAGGAAAAATGGTTAGGGGGTAAATATAATTGAAGTTAGATAGTAGGGTGAATGCTCAGGGAGGGTTTGTTTGAGCTTATAGAAGGAAAACTATGACCAGAAAAGTAATACGGACGCCTTGTGGCTAAGGAGTTGATGTGGTTGAATTCAGAGAGGCACAAGTAACAGAACTAATCCATGTGTAATGATACTACGGAGCTGCCAGGATATATTAATATTAGTTGATGAACCATATAGCTTATGATTTACGCAGTTACATATGTATCTTTTTCGTTTTCACGAGGGCGATAAAAAGACGGTAAAAATACTATTATATGCGTTAAATGCATTGATATTTACAATAATAGGTGACGTAAAGTCATATTTCGTACTCATCATACCATTTTGGGTTGCATTCACATTTGACGCGATTAGGCTACATTGTTGATTTATGAGAACCAGCATTCATAATGAGCTACATGCTAGAAAAAAAAATAAGAAACCCAATTTTCGTAAATTTTATAAACATTTATTTTTAACAAAGAAAAAAAAATTAAAATATTATTTACATTTATCATCACCATGTTTATAATAAGAAACAATAGGTGGAGTCGTATTTTCGTGCATTAATGTATCATCCTTGCGCGTATGCAACTAGCAAGACTAACGTGACAATTTGACTAGTAGGCAGTATACTATCGAGTAAGATGCAGCTATTCCCTTTAGTGAAAGTTTAACCACTCTAATGCATGCCACCATCAATTTAATTCGGTAAATCCGTTACAGAATAGTAATTATAGTGCAAATAATCATGTATATTAACTTCTTGCCGCTCGAAGCTGAGTTGTTACTGCTGAAGAACTGCTAGAGAAGTCAATTCTTTGAGGGTTACCATTTTTTCACGACGCTGATGTTACTTAACCAAAATGATCGACCAAGGAAACTTTGAGGACATCACAGTAGACTGGTTGGTGATGGTAGTAATACTTTCAATATTTACAAAAGAAGGGATAAATGAAACATCATGGGAGCCTACGGGAAAACTGCAGACCACTTATGGGTAAATAAGCTAGGGCAATAAAATTAAGGGATGATTGCCTTCGTGTAAGGCGAAAACAAATCAAAAATGGCTTTCAATGACTATTTTGTGTATTTCTTTCGTAATGAAATATATATTGATTGGACAATATTCCAGTACATATCCATACATTTTTAATATAGTGTTTAGTTAAACTTATTTACCGTACTATATGATTTCATTACAGTCAACGTGCCTTAAAGATTTCTTTACTTGATTTATACTAAAAGATAATGACATTTAAACCTTGTAATCAGGTGATAAACTGTTGTCTCTGTTGTAATGTTTCTGCAGTCTAACCTCTAAATTCTCTGGAAGGAAGTCGAAATAGAGTCGATAAATCGTGGAAAAAATGCTTGGGCCTAAGAAGTCCATTTCTTCCTGTCCTCGATGACGCCTCCTAGCGTTCATCTCCTCCCACACTACAGGGATGACGTCAACCGTTTCCCACAGGCCCTGCCCTTCCGCCTTTCCATTTTTCCACCCACTAATACGCTGACCAAAGATATCACCTCGCCTCGCTGGTTTTCTCGCTCTCACTTCGACGATATCCTTTGACCGTTTTTCCTCCTCTCGTAAGTTTTTCCTCCCGCTTTTTGACTGTATGGTGCACATACTCCGTGATTGGTCAATGAAGTATTGGTGTGTATCCCATTGATATTTAGATTATTTTCCATGTATCATAAATCTTTCTACCATTTATATCGAGATGAGCATTTGCCATATGACTGTATTACACCTTTATTCTATTGAAATAAAAGTTATTCTCATCATTAAGGCAGATATTTAACTAAAACATTAATTAACTGATTTATTTGTGTTTTTGCTTGTAATCCGTAACGATATCTGCGGGATTTTGCTCAATAATCTTCCAGGCATAAATTATATAGTCATAACTTGACTCGTCGGTACATGCTCATAATATTTTTGTCACCACTTGTAAAGAATGGAAACGTACTTTCACATCTGAATCATTACTGTTAATTTCCATGGATAAATGTGTGAAAGCGGTGTTACCTGAGAATTCACCAATAACCCAGATCAACCCAGAGGTCGGTTTTGTAGGAGAGGGTAGATCTCACACAGTACTAAGCCCAACGGAGTGAAATTCACACATCAGGGTGTGGGGGTCAGTTCCTTTCCCTGTCCCGCCTGCGGTTTCCCAGGAAGATCTACCACTCGAAAAATCACATAGCTTGGGTGAAGCTGAGGGTCCCCAGAGGCTTCACCCGGGACCTCAGGTTATTAGCCCTACGCAGTGGTCAAAAATAAGTCTTTAAAATAAAAACGAACTTTTAATTATTCAGATAATAGTTAGCATTAAAAATTCTAATCTCAAAGTACCCACCCCCTTGGTTTCTTCTCTTGACGCGTTGAGTTAATTTACGTTTTAATGTAAAATGGACCCAAGTAAGTCGTTTTTCCACTAATGAGGAAAGGATTTTCATTGTCCCACTCCATAGCGTCCGAAGTTGAAAAACGTGTGTTTGAAATGGCAGGAGGAATAGATAAATCTTCTCGCAATAAAACACTCCAAAAAAAGTGCCTAGGAATGATAAATTAAATAAATATATTTCGAATATCATGCTGAATGATATATTTATAAGTATATTCTCATCGGTGGTCGGCTTTTTGTGATGAGGCTCTTGTTTAGGAATTTCTTATGTTTTTGCGACTCCGTTGTTTTACAAGTGAAAAACTACTGTTAATATCATTATCACACTATGCAGGAATGCAATAATTAGTAATATAAACTGAACATTAATATAGAACTATCAAGCATTACTGCAAGTGCCCATAGGTTACAAATAGGTACTATTCATTGCCCGCTTGACGCGAAGGTAAAGGAATTGATTTTATGATTTAAAAAAAAACAAAAAAATAGTTGGTTATTTTAAAGAAATTACAGTGTCAAAGAAACCAACACTAACTTATGCGGTCTCCAATGCTGCATATACATATACAAAAAATCTTATAATGCAAAAATCATTTGCCTGAACCGGGCTCGAACCCAGATCTCTCAATTTAAGGGGTCTGGGTTCGAGTCCCGGTTCAGACCATTTTTGGATCGTAATTTTTTTCACACATAAAAATTAAAGTCTTATATGAAATTATAAAAACTCATAGTACTTTTTTTTGTTGATTTCTTATTGTTTTTTGTTGGTTGATTTTTTGTTGCTGATTGGACTTGTTTTTTCGGTATAAATTTCTCGAAAATAACCCGTAGTTTTCGTTTTTAATAAATTTAAATAAAGTTTATTGGATCCTTCGTTTTTATTTTGAGCCACTTACGTCAGTGGTCTGGGTAAGAACTTGTCTAATGTCTTTTTGCTTCTAATATACAATTTATCTACGGTTGATAAAGCGTATAATGCACATTTCCATTGGATTACTTAATTAGTTATTTCATATAGCTTGATAGTTTGATTAGTAAGAATGGTTTGGTAATTTGGATGATGACGGGTTTTATCTAAGAGGAAACAGGAATTTACTAAGCTGCGGCTTCAGCTATTCTCCCCTCAGGTGAAATTCCTTACCATAAAAAAAATCTACGGACAAATAACCGGGAATTGCACATTTTATCGTAGCTTCCACTATATGCTGAAGACTGTTCATCAACAAAAACACTAATGCGTTTATAAATATATTTGCAATGATAAAATTCCGGATATTCGTGCTACACCCTCTCATTCTTCGTGCATCATGTATATCATTTTTTGTTTTGTAAACTAATGCTATAAGTCGATAAAAATATGTTCAATTAGATCATCATCATCTTAATTAATAGGTGGCTATTAATTTATTTAGCATAATTAAAAATTAAAGGCATTTACCATAATAATAATGTAAATACATAGTAGTCAACCCTGCAAACGGTATCATAATTGGTGATGGAGCTCAGCCCCTACCTATAAATAAAAAAAACTCTTTCTTCCATCTTTTTTTAAACTCTTTAGCAATTCTGGAGGGATATTATCTACCCCCACAGCCTTATTTAATTTCCTTATCTTAATAATAATAATGGCATTTCTTTGGGAACACCATTTTATTTGGTTTTAAGGTAGTGGATTATTTATGTTTCAAGATGAATAAATAGCATTCATTGGTATGCTCTATTAACAATTTGGCTAATTAAAAACTTTGTTTTGATTATTCTCACTGTCGTATTTTTGTGTTAAATTATATTTAATTCCCTGTGAAGTGGTGGTGAGTTTAATTCCCTGTGAAGAGTAATGGACGAATAAAGAACGACCTGAATGAAGTTCAGGATGAGATTTTTAAAACGAATTCTATAGACGCGGAGTGAAACGCGTTTATGTGCAATATATAGTTCTATTGTATTTACGCCTATTGAACTCTGGTAAATATGTCAGTAATATTTGTTCCTCATACAACCATGAATTCATTAAGAAGGAATTCCGTTCTTACGTTCGTGCACTTCCTTCCCTTTAAAGAAACTTCTGCTTTCTCAGTCATACCTCTGGCTCCATGCAGTGGCTTTAACTCCACTCCACCTTCCGTATCCCTATCTCCTCGTCATTTATATCTCTTCCCCTTTCCCTAAGCCACCCACTCACTAATTCGTCATTCCCATCTCCATCCCTCAGTTCCACTCCCCCAGCTCCATCTCTTCCCTCAACTACTCTCCGAAATCTTTCTCCACCCATCCTAACCACTCTTCCGTCCG
>LYUA01000167.1:1257641-1272552 GCA_002093875.1 Calopteryx splendens
TATATATATATATATGAATTCTTTTCATTTGAAACCATTTGATAAAATAAATGAGATGATTATTGGGAGGCTTCATTGATACTAAAAAGATTCACTATGACAGAGAAATAAAACCTTTTAAATTTATTGTTCCTCTGGTTCAGGAGACCTTAGTGCCCAAGATTACTAAGGTTAAATCAACCCTTTAGTGGATTTAAAGATACTACATGCCTTAATCGTCCTAATATCCACCACTTATGAAAATGGTCAGAAAGAAGAAAATAGGATTGGACAGAGAAAAGAGCAAAACATCGTATTTTGAACTGCCAAGTTTCGACTAGGTTTCGAAGTTCCTATCACGTAAGCCGTGGTAAAAATAACAAAAAATACTGAATATATCTAAACTTAAATCTTGCCTAAACTTAAGTCTTAGTCATTTTCACTCCTTGAATATGTACGCAAGTTTGTGCAAGATTTGAAAATACTTTTACCTCTCTTAAAATAGAATTTACATTTTTTGGCATAATATATTTTTTTGTAATTTAAATGAAATTATGGGATTGATTTCCTGAGTGAGGTATTAAAGAATATTTTCGACTCCTTTGACTCTTCGGATAACCCGTTAGGTTATACCTACCATTAATTTTTTTGTTTCAAGGAATGAGCTAAAAATTACATTACCGTAAAATATTGCCCTACAGTAACTTCGTTGACAATTTTCAATCCAATCAATTCAATTTCCTTTCGCAATATGGTCCATGTTCTCCAGTATTACTCTTCATTCCTCATTTCTTACTCAAATTTCAGTTTCTTCGAAGGACACGTATTCAAAAATTTACCTTAAAATACGGAATAAGGCTGATAAACCCAAATAAACCATGCTTTTAATGCAAGAATTTTTTATAATTTGAACGCATGGTATTATTTTTTTTGGAAATGCAAGTTTACTAGCTCTAAATTTGACATTCCTTTCTGTAGATAACGCTAGGTAATTTATAAACGAATTTTCATTAATACTTGCAATACGACTTGAGTTAATATTATGGAAGAATATATAAAATACATAAAAATCAGTGTTTTACTTTTTCTTCTTTATAGACGGGGTTTTTTGGTAACGTGGTACAAAGTTAAGCTGAGTGTTCAGCAATAATAATCCCTGATCTCAGGTAACATTAACGTGTATAAATCCTTTGATGGCAGTCCTCAACGCCCTTTGCCCCGAATAACTCTATCTAAAATCAACAATTAAGTTACCCATAAGAATAAAAGTTCTCTGAAGGGAAACAGCGTATCAAGTAAATTCTATTTAATAAACTTTGGCCCGAATAACTCTATCTAAAATCGACTGTTAAGTTACCCATAAGAATAAAAGTTCTCTGAAGGGATGCACCGTCTGAGGCAAAAGATTACTTCCCTTTCATAATAATTTTTAATTTCTCAATAGAGTATTCGATATAACTTCACCTCAATCGCGATCAATACTATGTTTTTTTCTTAGTTTAGAGGTGGGGGCTTACTACTGCCAAGAATTTCCTGATTAGTGTGGGCGTATTAGAAAATCACGGTGTAATATTGCTAAATAAATTATAAAGTAAATAAAATATTGCTGTATAGCTAAGGATTGAAGATTGTCTTGGAATCTAAAGTTGTATGTACAGTAACTGGGGAGTGAATGTGGACTTTGTGAATGAACCGATAATTTATGCTACGTTGATGTCGCACTAACCCCTCTTTGTCAAATCTGCCATATCGAGTACTCTAATGGTGAATGCGGTGGTTGTGGTTCTTTTGGTGAATGATGTGGCCCCTGGCGTAGGCATGATGCATTATTTTTGCATATCCTGTTTATTTCTTTCCTCAGCATCTAAGCGATTTCGAATATTACAAATTTCACCTTGGAAGAACTCAGAACAACTTATGCGCTACAGGGCGTTTAATACTTTTTATTTCTTGGCTTTGCTTTGAGATTTCTCCTCCAGGTGTTCCGAGTTCTTAGTTTTCATTCTCTATAATTTGATAAATCTATAGGTAGTCCTTATCAAAAACCATTTTCAGTTGTAGGATAACCCAGATTTTAGAGGTAAGTAGACGATTTTTACAATTAGGAATTGTTGGATTCTGTAATTAAGGGACAGGTTAACTTTAAGGGTGCGGAGATAGGGTGGAGAGAAAGCCAGAGTCGGCCGAAGTCTACTCTTAGCGAAAGAAGTAAAGTAGTCCGGATACATCCGATAGACGGAGTTCTACACTTGAATTTCTTACTCTCCACACTCATGTTCTAAGCGTCACTAAAATAAATAAATCGACTAAAATGCGATGATAAATAAGATTTATTCTCGGAGTGGTGTCGGATATAGTCTTTGTACGATGCGGAAAGTAGGTGTACCGTGGGTGGCGAAAGGCGGGTTTGCTCTTGCTCCTCAAGAGGGCGGTGGTTTCGTGGATGTAACTGCCTCCTTCCACATGCATGGGTGTGGTGCAATTACAAATCAAATCTAAACCCTCGAGAATGAATTCCAACGTATCCTGCTATACACGACTTTTAATCAATCAGATCCGTGGTCTGCCCGACTCAATGGCACGGCATACGCCCGCATTCTGTTTGCGTGGCGTTATTATGTGAGTCAGTCCATTAAATCTCCCTAACCATTCCTCCTATTGTTCATTTCGGGAGGTTTAATGCAGTTGCGTCGTCTCAAATGGAGACATACATGATGGAGACGGCTGTATTAAGTAAGCTATGAGAAACTCGTACGTCGGTTTATTCTCACACATTATTCTACTGCAAACCGCTTCTGCAATATAACACGCCCTTCTTATATCCCTCATTCTCTCTTTCCCTCCCCCCCTTTCTTTATTCCTTTCTCTGTTGAAGACTTGCCATCAAGAAAACGCGTTCAATTAAATCTCCACTACGAGTCTCTGCTCGCTCCCTCCCGAATGCATCTTCTCCTTTCGTCGTTCCCTTCAACGCAAATTCAAACAACAGCTGTTTATCTCCAAAAATTCCTTATCCAACTCCTCCGGACAGCTGTTCTCATTTTCGTGTCTACAATGGAAGCATTTGAAAACCTTGTGGCGATGAATTTTCGGGCGTTGAAATCTCCAATGTGAGTCTGTTGGCTCTCTTGACAAGTCTTGCTGCGAAAATTAAACAATACTGTTTAATTCGCATATGCTAATAAACGAGGGATATGCTAGTGTACCTTAAAATGTAGCTTTTATTTAAGAGGTGCACGATTTCCATAACTACAACTCACTTTTCATTAAGAATTTCATTTCATTCATTCATAGTTTTTCAGAATTCTTAGGTGTGTACAAACGGGAATAATTTGCTACTGTGGTTTTAGTGTGACCATATTTTTTCAGGCATAATTTTAAGTGAACTTAATATAAATAAAAAATAAATTAACTTTGAACTGGTATTTCATTTTCTTTGTATTAGTGTTGATTATTAATTTCTTACAACCTGCACTTAGTCTTTGTTTAGTTTATATTCACTTCACGCCACATTAGAAGAAACTCAACTATTTTTTGATACCGTTCTCCCATTTTTATGGAAGAGACGACATTGCATTACTTAATGTGTTAACTGAAATTGTTGATTTTTGACCGAAATCTAAATTGCCTTCCATGTTAATACTGGTCAGTATTGACGGTTAAAGGAATATTGTAAAATCAAGACGGAAAGCCTAATTCTAATCAACTACATAGAAATTGGATATTCATAGGGATGTAGCGAATGTCATAGTGCTTAGCCTCTGAGTTCTCAATTCTGGTCATCACATCCCTAACTACTTTAAAAGTAGTAATAGGATAGCAGAGATAAGGTTGCACTTGCTTCCTTAGGATTACGTGCTAATATTTTTAATGGATTTTTTATCCATAAATCTGGCCCAAATAGCTATCGGGCTTAAAATTACTGCAGAGGTCAAATGTGCTTGTTGATAGGCTTTGGGAAGTACAGCAAAGTGTTAATGATCCTATTAATGACTTCGTTAACTTCAAACATCTTCCCCTTATCCTAATAGCCCTGCATCCTATTAGTTGAAGTAAGATGAGAATATCTTCAAAATTCCTTCTTTAATTAAAAATTATTTTTTAACTAATATTTAAAAATGTATGTGTTGTTATATGATTTAAAGGTGTGTAAAAGCAGAAACACGTAGGTTTGGAATTTTAATCAATGTCAAGAAGCGTTTTTCTTTGCCTTACTTGAACGGTTTTAATTAGGTGACGATAATAACGAAGACCTAATTAATCAAAAACCCTTAATTATAACGCCTTTGATTGTATCACCCTGTTGCATAAATAAACACGACAGATTTTTTGCATCCTTGTCCTTCTGACCTTCCGAATTGATAGGCTCAAATATTTTAAATCGATTTTTTCCTAGGCACCCCATAACTTAGCAAATGCCAATTAAACCACTTTGATTAGTGGGAAGTGGCGCAAGTTACATTTAAAAAAAAAAAACAGAAAAAATAATGTATGCCGTGGATTCATTCACTCTCCCCGAGGTTATATATGACGCCGTGACCGGAGACGGAAGTGTAAAAAAAAATTCTCATTATGAATTCGAAAATCGAATGGAAAATAAATGGCTGAGGTTTCTCAAGTAACAGTAACCGATCTTAAGGATTTGCTATGTGGTCTCCCGCGTCTGCATTGAAACGGGGATATAAAGGGTGATTAATTTCTAGGGCCGTTCCGGCTCCACCATCGCGCCCACGTTATTGGATCGCTGAGTTAGTTGCGCGACAGAAGACTTTGAAATCGAAGCTCGATGCCACAGCCCCCCGCAATACTGGAAAGTGATAGATGCTAGTAGCCTCTTTCCAAGCAAAAGATGGCAGCGTTCGTAATTAAGGAATTGTTTGGAACGTCGGATTTAGAAATAATTAAATCGCCAGTGCATTTATTTGGCTACCTATCGGGTGCTACATTGGTGAGACTGATACATCTGTATGTGTCTTGGGGAGAGGCTGTGCGGGTGACAGGTGATAAAGGCAGACGCTTTTTGCTCGACTTCTTAACTCATTTCAGTCAGTTTAACGTGGTTCTCTATTCCGTCTTGATTCAAAATTTCCCAATTAGACATCCATTTCCATTACTTTTCACTAGCTCAATGTTTCTCCTGCTTGGTGTCCTTTTATTGGTATCTATTAACACTTTTCCTTGTATGTATTGTTTATACCTTCCATTAGATTCTTTGTCGTTCTGTAGCCGAATTGCATACTAAATCTTGCCGTTAATCAACTTTGCCATTTGAAAGTTGTATTTCGCTTAATCAAAAATGAAAATATAACATGAAAATATTAAGCACATTCGTTTTAATCTTGTCTCCTTTAATCAATCTCCTAGACTCATAAGACCTGTTTCCTCGATAAATAACTTAATTTGTTCCTGCCTTCTCATCCATTTGGGACTCAGGAAGAGAGAGAGAGAGAGTTGTAACAAATTTTGGGCTAAATATTAGGTTGCTACTTATATGACTTTTCATTTTCACTTTCTGGAAGCAACCCACAAATTGTTAAAAGTTTCCCTGATCGAATATCTAAGTGGTCAAGCAAATTTGAATCACAGCTCCATATTAAGATTTTGAACTAAGACGCATTTATTACTCAAAATGTATTTTTGATGTTTTAAACTAAAATTATCTACCCATTTTTGGAATTATTAATTATCCCTAAATGTATGAAATGAGATGGATTGAAATTACGAAGAGGTTTTAATTCTTATAATATGTGTGAAGTTATGTGTCATGCTTTATTTGAACTGCTGAATGCTTTTTTGAGGAATGGTTTATATCCTTAAGGCGTTATTTTTAAAGGTATAAATCACTATTTCTGCATTAAAATACTCGATATAGGTCTTTATGGGTATATTTTACTTTTAAAATACTTTTAACAAATAATAAAGCCCACAGAAAGGAATACTTGTTGTAGTTAAAAAAATATTCAAAGATATTTGATGCAATATGTTATCATTATTTTTAGGTTTTCCAGTGAAATTAAGATAAATATTTTTACGCAACATATAATTTGGAAGAAAATTAGAAAATAAAATGAGAAAGAAACTAAAATTGGTATCGAAATATACTTAAAGGCGCAAATTTTTTATTATATACATTACTTTATCGTGTGTAAATTAATGGGTGCAAAAATCATCTGCGCAAGACTTGTTAAAATATCAAGACTCTAAAATAGTATAACCTAATCCGCCCTTCATGATAGACTCTGCGACAATGTTTAATTTTAGAATGTCAAACATTATAAAACTCAAATCTTCGTCAGGTTTCGTCAAAAATTATCAAGAAATTCGTCTTTAGTTCTGGAATCCTCTTTTTGCTTTCCATTTCACCGAATGAAAACCAACGAAGCATCCTCAGCTGTCACCTGTCAAACGACGCCTTCCCTACTCTCACATCGCAAACTTCTCTTGTTTGATGGCCTTCCACTTCCTTTCTTATCTTTTCCGTTTCCTTGATTTTTGTCCTCTGCTCCTTAAGAGACTTCTGTCACCATAATTATTTTCTAGCCTACTGATTCATTAATTAAAGTGTTCCTTGTGGTTTTGTGTTGCCTTGTAATAATTTTTAATTTCACCCTTTGTCTCTTAGTCATGAAATATGGTTTTTTAAGTATTGCAATTCATTTTATTGATGAAATTATGGCATTATGTAACATTGATATTGTGTTTTAGAAATATGAAATGAGGTCTTCGTTGAAATATCTCAATTGAATGGTAAAGCAATAGTAAATTAAGAAAAATTAACACATTTATTAACTATTTACAATTGTATACGTATTTAAAAGAAAAAATGACCGTAAGTATTGCGTTATCTAGAATGCAAAATACATGTGACGAATCTTATAACGATAGGACGTCTTTTCTTACTATGATCGAAATTTTATAATTTGAAAGGTTAGGTACATCCTTCTTGAAAGATGAGCAATTTGGACGTACAAAAGTTTGATTAAAATACTTTGTGTGTAATATCAATAGATTTTCTCAGTCTAAGGTATACATAAAATAGAAAAATCATGACTAGCATAGAAGCATGTGAAACCATGTTCGTTAGTAATCGAGAGCTGATATCAATTAGTGTGGGAAGGTATTCATGGAAAATAAAAAAATAAATGTAGGGAAATTCTAAGAAGGTCAGCGTCAGTTCAGGTCTTACTCTCAAAGATAAGCAGTGATGGTATGTTCCACGCTTGGCAGAACAAGGACCTTATACTACCAATTAGATAGTGCTTACATCAATGATTGTCTAACTCTGAAAATCTGCTGATCCGAATATTGAACTCATTTCACCACCGTGGGCTGGCCTTTCCTGGCTATTACTAATATTTAATCCGGTTACCTTTTCATTGCACTTAAGTAAAATTATAAATAAAAAGTATAGGTACGGCAATGCGCTGTTTCGCTTGAATTGAAGGTCAAATGGATGGCGTAGTGTAATTAATTATGAGGGTTTCTTTGATTTATTCAAGAGAAACAAAAGTGTCCTGCTTTAAATGACCACCGACATCGAAGAATCAAAAATCCAATTAAAGTTCAGAAAGAAATAAGCAATGATCAGGTTTAAATCCAAATGGAATTAATTATACAATGCGTCGCTCGCAAGGGCACTTTTTCCGAGTTCAGAGTCGGAAATTAAAACTGATGAGCTTGGTTAGAACATATCGAAAGTCATTGTTTCATTTAGGAGAAAAAAACTGAAACAATGGCTAACATTCTTAAGACCACATTTTGCGTGGAAATTGGTAGCCGGACGGAATACCTTTACTTCAAGGAAGAAATGAATATTATAATTTTATTATCACTATGAAGGCATGTAGACATAGGGTCAGTTATTTGTGTTGAGGAAATAAATTCCTTGTATTGCCAAATTGCATCTATTTCCCCAAAGTAGCCATCAAGAATTGTTTAATGGAAAAAATCATCCACAGGCAGATGTTTTGTTGAAACCTAGTTTTAAAAAAATAATGACATCTAAGATAAAAAGTGTATTAAAAGTCATTTCAACTTAGTGTCAAAAACTTCTTCCAATGTGGCATTGTACTTTTTTAAATGCATCATATTTATTGGCGAATCTCATTTAACAAAATTTAGGGCTGAAATTCTATCTGTGTATTATAGGTACGCGCATACAACTTTTTTCTTTAAGCTTAATTAAATACATAAAATCATATCCATTATTAATTCAATAAAACCGTATTTTTAAAATCTTTCATTTGGAAAGTACCTCGGCCCTCGTAAAGAATGTATTTTCACGGTACTTTTCGAAGTCAGTTTTCAGCAGAGTCTTTTATTTAAATTTCACTTTTATTTTTTTACTCAGCCTTTACTTTATGAAATTAAGGTGCGTGTTACACGCCGGAGATTTTGATGGGCCGATAAATACGGTACTTTTTGGATTTATTATAACTAATACGTGCAAAAACGAAATTAAAACAGAGACACGCTTTCCGATTATAAAGTGAATCTTTACTGGCTTAAAATATGGACTACAGGTTGTGACTATAAAAATCGAGCATTATATCATTGTATGACTGCATTAAAGAATTGATAGAATGATATATTCTAGTACTGATCATAAATAAATTAATTTCAATAGTATCATGTTTTGTATCTCCGCTCAAAAATGGCGTTTATCCGCATCAGAGAACAACAACTTTTGTCCCGTTTTCCAGATGCGGCCCACCAAAAGATTTAATATACTTACCTAAGTAAAACGGTGCCCTTGTAGCCGTGCTAAGCCGAATAAAAAAGAAGCATTTAAACCAAACCACAGAAAGGTCCCAAAGAAAAAATAATGAATGAATGCTTAATGGCTTAATGTAAATGAGCCACTTTTGACTCAGTGCCACAATGAACCACAATGACTCAGGAAAATGATTAAATTTTGACTTAACGTGAAACAAAATAATTGCCACCTTTGAAACATGCCCATCAAAATCTAAACAAAAGAATAACTCTTACGGGACTATTTCCCTTTATATCATGGTCCAATATTAGGCTCAAGTGCCAATTCAGGAGTAGCTACCTTTCCTCCCAATTTCTCATAATCGATGCGATCTTCTGATACCCCCAATCAATAAGAAATGTTTCTTCCGTAGGATGCCCATGGGATGAGGAACAATCATGCAATTTGACGCGGATAGAGAGCAGAATCTTTCATTTATAAAAACATTTTTCCGCATTATCGGTTCCCCGCTCATTTTGTATAAACCATGTCCATGTCCCGCGGGTTTTTTTTCTGGAAGGAAAGGCATTTATTACTACGAAACAAAAGAAAATTGCCCAAAAGACGGAAGACTTGGCCCGTAATTTAGGCGCGGCCACTAGGTTCGAAAGGAAAGGGCCATAATCTCGTGTGACGTACGACTTCCTTTCAATCTTCGTAGCAGACAAGAGCCAGGGGCAGCACAACGAGATGCTTCCAACTAAGACCATCTACCCCGGTCTATAAGCTCAACTCTTCCTTCGTAGCAAACTTCTTCTCCTTGGCCCTCTCCCAATTCAGAATTCCTCATCCCCATGATCCCTGCAGTTCACCATTCTCTCACATTTATTTCCATTCTCCCCAGGTTATCCCCCCCCCATCTTCTTCCAGTCCACCTTCTCTCTTTCTGACCTTTTTCTTTTTTTTCCTCCTCATCGACCGAGAAACATCGCCGTGTCTATAATACCTGACCATTTTCAGGATAAGATTCTCTATATTTTCCACTATTTTCTATCGAGAATTTCTTTTGGCTACCAGCGTCTTACTTTTCACTTATATCTTCACGGATGAGGGAGCTGCGGGAGCCAAACAAAATATTCGAATTTCCTCCATCATCAAACCTTGATATTACGATTGATTTTGTCTGCCTCTTCCTCTTTCCTTCGCCTTTTCTACCTCCCATTCTACCTACCCCGAATAGAAATAAGAGGTACCTGTGTGATATGAGTGTAATGCATGTGAAGTTTTTTTAGTAAAACTTTAATTTTGCCTTTACAATATGCAAATTAATTAAACGTAGTTTCCGTTGTTGAAGGTAGAATAAAAGATACTTGAAATATCTTATACAGAACTATTGAAACTGATAAGGTATTTTTATCTTATTCACCATTGGAGTTAACAATTCGTAATAGTTGAAGCACTAACCCGAATGCCTTTATTTAGGAAATTCCGTCTTCCCTACCTTATTTTTCCATCTGTTATGATTATTTTTTTATCAAATAAATTACATATGTTAGTTATTTGATACTAAGGAAATTGAAACTTTTTCATTTTTTGTGAAACGTATCACAGGAATTTAACTAATTTTTTTAAATTTTTGTTTCACTCAAATTCAGAAGTAGAAATCATTTAAATTTCATAAATGGTCATTCATTTCCTACTGATTGAGCTGAAACTGAATATTTTCACGCCCAGTACTCAACGTAATTTAATTATTAAATTCGTGTTACGGAAAAGTCATGCAAGCCAATCGTTTTATCGCTCATGTGTATCGCTTTTGAGAGGTTATTCGGCCGATATTTCTTATCTCAGTTCGCCCATCTCCTCTTGAGATGTCTGCCATTCTAATCATCCGGCACACCGCTAGCTCATCTTCCTCTCGTAGGAGCAGTGACCCCGACGTTCATTTTTTCGGCGCCCGACTTCCCACCATCTCACCATTCTTCTCCTCCGATCTACCTCCCTCCCCTCTCCACGATTCTTGCTTCCCCCTTTTGTAATTCCAACTTGTGTGTCTCCTTTGGTTCGGCTTGATACAAAACCTTTCCACGTTTAATCACGTACTTATTTCATAGTTTCTATAAAGGTTATTCAGCAATCGGAAGGAATGTAACTATAAGCATGCAATGAAGTTATCGCTTTCAACCTTTCGTAAATGAAAAAATGTAAACTTTTGGGGGTCTCAGATATTTCTACGAGTTAAATTCAGTTCTTTGAGTTACGCTTATCAAAAATATCTCTCTCTCTCATGG
This sequence comes from Calopteryx splendens, assembly GCA_002093875.1. Taxonomy (NCBI): domain Eukaryota; kingdom Metazoa; phylum Arthropoda; class Insecta; order Odonata; family Calopterygidae; genus Calopteryx; species Calopteryx splendens. Next base: position 1,268,607 of record LYUA01000167.1, read on the forward strand.
CAATTGTAATGGCTTTTTATTCATTGATCGATAACCACTTCCTTATTGATATAGTGCTAAAAAGGTTTTTGATGTGGTTTTATGGTAGAGATTTCAAACGCAGGAATTTCAAATTACTTGTAATTATAATTTTTTTGAGACTGCCAATGTAATGGCGGAAGATGGGAACACAGCGTGGTATTTGGTATTTATATTACTATTTAACTATTCTGCTTATGATTCAAATTCAAAGTATTCTTTGCTAGATTCGTCATATCTCGAGTTTTATTTTCCCCATAGGTAATCACAATCAGTTTCAGGCACTGCCTAATTTTATTTATCCCTCTTAGATGACTTCCTCTACTATGCATTAGGCCATATGAACTCTTTTTCACCCTTTGAAATCGTTAAGGCTTAAGGTTAATCGTTGAATATCTTTTCCCTCTCATTTGCATTTCTAATGTTCAATTGTACAAAGTAGTTAGTACTTTTAAATCACTATTGTTGTTATTATTCTAGAGTGATTTATTTTTTCTTTAAATTATCATTTTTTATTTACTTGTTGGAATTGTTTTGATCTCTTTCCAATTAGGTTGTAGGGGGTTCTTGTTATTTTAATGATTGTTGTTTAATCAAAGTAATCTCCCTTAAAATAATCGTTTAAATTGGAGTCGTATTTGAGTGTCTTTTATGTATTTGAATGCAGTGTGACAATGTTTTTGTGATTTTTTTCATATATTGTTATTATATGAAACCTTCCTTGTTGGTTTTTGTCGGTTTCTGAAAACTATTTCTTAGTGTTGTGGGCTTCTGAGAATCTTAGGGACAGGTTGAAAATTTAGCCCCATTTCCCATTGAATTTTTACTCTGCTTAGTTCCTATCGAGATGTTAATTCCCTTCCTTTAACTTCCATGATTTCTTAACTTTTTCTAAATTTTAGCATCATTTAAAAGCCTCTGCCTCCTTCCTGTAACACAACTCATAATCTTCTTACTATTACCTACGTCTAAAAATCAATTTTATTCCACCAATTCCTTCTCTCCCCCACTATATTTAACATATTTTTGCTTTCTTGGGTATCTCCTCTATTCGCCAGTTCTATTTACTTTGCCTGACGCTCGCATCTAAAAATCCAGAAATTCACGCTTTTCGTATTCATTCAAAGGTCAGCTTTCTGATCTGTATTATGCGTCGCTATTATGCGCAGAATTAAGTATTCTCTAAACTTTTCTATGTATCTCAATTGATATTCCTGGTTATCAAAGCTCTTCTCTTCGGTAAATATTTAACTTTTTAACCAAATTATGCACCCAAAAAATACCATTGTGCTTATATTTGTCTCAAAAATTTCAAAATACAAGTGAATATAATTTTTTTAAAGATTCACCTTTTTGCAGTAACGTTTAACTTATCTATTCTACTTTTGTAAGTTCAATCTGTCAAATTAAACTTTATCAGCTTTACTCATAACATTATTATTATTTTTCTGTTTATATCTTCTGTAATTGAGATAATTAGTATAATATTTAGACTACAATAGTTATGAATTCACATTTCCATAATTTTTCTCATATAAAATAAGAACTATGACGGAAAAATTTCTTATCTCCGTGTCTTTGAGCTTTTCGAAGCTCACGTCGTTATCTCGTGTTGTATATTTTCTAGTTTAGCGTCAAAGCAGCGATCTCTCACCAATAGTGGAAGCGTTTTGAGGCTCATTGGAAGATTCATCAATCGGCGGGCTTGCACACTTCCTCAAAAACGAGTGTAATAATCAAGGCTACGAGTCGGATTACCCTGCTTAATATTTTTATTTGAACCCATTTACTTTACTGCCTCTTCTAGAGATCACTAGGTCTCGGTTGTGGTGGTGTCTCAGAAACCTTCGACCCGTGAAGGCAGGTGCAAGAAATCGATGATCAATGTGAGGCACGTGCTTCGAAAGCCTAAAGCCTCATGAAAGTCAAAAACCATCCGCGGACTGCCGGGTCCGTTTGAGCGGAGGAGGAAAGCTTGTCTTACTTATTTCTATTCACTCATCGTATTTTTTGTGCGTCGTCGTTATGCCATGCGTAGGTCGCGAAAAAACAGTTGCGAGCGAGCTGTGCGCACGAGCGAATGGTCACCTGGACCCGTGTGCCTTATCCCGAACGCAGATGTCAAGCTAGTGATGTCGCCGTGTCCTCCTGGCGGCTGCTACATAGACGGCTGGGCTTGCATTAAAAAAAGAATGTAATTTGTCACTTAATAGAACGGTCCAGGGGATCCCTCTTACGACATGCGCTATAGTGGGACTGCCTATTCTAAAAGTAAATTATTGATATAAGCTGGCACTAACCACAATCAAATGTGTGAAATGAGTTTCGTTCTATTTGGGTGGATTGACTAACTGCAATGACCAAACGGCGAGTGATTTAAAGATTTTTCATTGAAACTATATTAGTCTAAGCAAATTCCGCTATTCCGTACCGCCGTTAGTTGATTTATTTCTGCCTGATGCGCTAGGGAAAAAAACAATTTTTTTCTTGCAATCGGTGCTTACCATGCAATGGCTCGTGAAAAAGGTTTCTGAACTCTAAGAACTGCCCGGTTGACGTACGCGTGTACTCGGTCCATCCTTTCACACCCAGCTTACCGCCCCTTCCGCAGTCCCTCCGCTCCGCTGGAAGTGACCTCCTATGCGGAATATTAAGCTCCCGGCTCCTTTCAACATAGTCCTCCCTCCCCGCCTCCTTACCTCCGGCCACCGCCACTGTCCTATAATAAGTTTCTGTGTTTTTTTTCCTCGCGCGGCCCATGGGCAACTGCGGCGAGGAATAGGGGTGAGAGAGGAGGGGGCGGGGTGAGTATCACCTCTTGGGAGAAGAAAGTTCGGCGGAGGTGGATGCGCCGCGTATTACGGAATGGTCCGCTCTGGTGGGCAGTGTCGGGCGGCGATAGGAGCAGGTGGAGGATTGCCGGTGGTGGGTGGGTTGGCGTTGGGGGTGGTGGTGGGTTGAGGGAGATGAGTGTGGAGGGAAGGGGGAAATGTAGCAGGGAGGCGATTAGGGGGGGGGGAGGCGGAGTAAGGAAGGAGGTGGTTTGAAACGAAGGAGAGGGAGGCTCATGTACGAAGCTGGATTCTTTTTTTTTCTCGAATATCGCTCTTTGTTTGAGCGAATTTATTTTAGATTTGGATGATCCCTGGGTCGCAGGTGTGAATAATGCATAACAATGAGAGTGTATTTCTTATTATAAATAGTAAATACTCGTTGGTAAAATTTCGGATAGCGCAAAACTCCTCTATGATTATCAATGTAACTTTCATGCGAAAATGCGATTAAGTTTTATTTTTTTAAACTATCCGATGAAAATGGCGATGCTTGAACTAAATATCATGTATACAAAAGATTAGCTCAAGGTAATGATAAATTTACTGATGAAATATTGATAGGGGTCTGAAGAATTTCATCAGCATTCATTACTGGATCCCGTGAACAGCTTCAACCACACCCATTAACCATGGTCCCGGAAGCAGGGCTAACTACATCATAGACGAAAGTGAGTAATGGAATTATCATATAAACGTTTGTTGACACTCATCTTGTTAATTTCAGCAAGAGAATGGCATTACCAATAAAACTGGTGACAAAAAGGGTTGACGTATTCTCATGTATATTTCTCTTCGAAATCGTCTTTCATGGGGTACAGGTCAGCACCACCTATACGTATTACGAATTTCCTAGTCCTTGTAAGCCAAGCACCCCAAGATTTAATCACAAAATGTATAATTTTTGTCAGGCAAATACTAATATTTTTCCAGGGTTGAAATTCAGTTTTGATAGTGTTTAAAATTATCTAATTATGTATGTATGTAAGTGTATACATATATATATATATATATTATATATATATTATATGGTTTATTTTATAGATTATGGTATATATATATATATATATATATATATATATATATATATATATATA
>LYUA01000167.1:1272615-1282771 GCA_002093875.1 Calopteryx splendens
ATATATATATATATATATATATATATATATATATATATATATAAAATAAACCATCATAAATGAAAGGTCAGCCAATGGAAATGATAAACTTCTTACATTTAGGGCTCTGAAGAATTTCATCAGCCTTCATTCCCGTATCTCACGAACATCTTACCTCAACGTTTCACTGCGGCACTGGGAGCAAGATAAAATATAGATATTCCGGAGGAGGCCATAGCTAGCCGATAAATAGGTAAGTACACGTCTAAATTATTCCATTATAGATGTAGTGTTTTGCAATACAGACGTATGATCACAAACGCAATGGCAAAGTAACATTTTTTAAAATTTGATCAAAACACTTAATAGGAATCTAACTGTTTATTATAATTGTAATTCACTCAAGTATCATACAAGAAAATTAGCAATGCAACCATCCTATATCTAATTTTTCGTGTAACTTTGGCCGAAGTACGTACGGTGCATAGGGTAGAACATAGGAAGGATATAAACAAAGAAAAATTGCAAGTATATTTATACATTTCACGGTAAAGAACTCGAGGAAACCTTTTAAAATATTAAAATAAACTAAAAAAATTAATTCCAAGTAGTAAGTTTAAAGGAAAGCTTTTTCCTAAAAAAATGAATGAAAATATGTATTGTCTGAATTCTCCTGTGTACGCTTCAAAAAGAGTGATCAATTCCTAATAGACTAAGACAATTCCTTAATGTAGTCAATTACTTTCTTAAGATCTTTTTTTATAGATAATCTTTATAGAATATCTCATTTCAAAATAATATGGAACAATGAGTTATAATTGGTGAACTGCAGATGAATCAAATCATTCTTTAATCAGATGAAGTAGAACCACCTTCTGAGGATACCACCAAGGCAATTATTATTAAGATATCCGTTATGAAGCTAATTATCTTCCCGAGTCATATTATTTTCAAAGTTAACGACCTGCAGCATTTTCACATGGTGAATATTGGACCTTCTTCTCATCACCTGTCGTAATGTTCTTACCTGACGTATAAATCGCAAAATGATAGCAGTTTGTTATTACCAGAATATAACATTGTAGAAAATGTAGTCGTGAAAGTTCCGCTCTTATCACCGTCCAACTGTCCTGTATACATTTCCGTGAGCAAACAATTTATGCGGGAAAACTGTAGCTTTTACTTTGCAAACTATCTTAAATCACTGTTATTCAACTCCGATATTTTTTTAAACTTCTAAACGTTTTAGAAAAAAACGATATTCACCTACTAGAAGTAATTATATGGAGTAAAATAGGTGCACTTGAAATATTAATTGTAATCAGCCATTAATGGAAAATAATGGCATTCAAGCTATTTCATATGTTATTCACAGTCCCATTTTGTATCAGTAAAAATAGGAACTTGGAGATATTTGAGCATGGTACCTGTTTATTTCAACATTTTTTGCGTCCTCCCGAAATTGTTTTTGCCCATGTGCCAAGGCAGTGTGAGAAAGAAAGATACGAGGGGAGAGAGAAAGATAATGGGGAAAGGTTTGCTGAGGGTAGGGGAAGGGAATGACGTAGCAAGAGTCCAATGGCAAGCTAAAAGAATATTGAGGGGGAGGGATTTAAAAGAGTAGGAAGCATCAACGCAGATGATAAAAAAATAAAAATCCGGATACTTTTTATTTCATTTCTTTTCGGAGTCGGGGGAGGGTCCGGGACGGGGCAGGGGAGGGAGGCGGGTCGTGAAGTAGCGACGGCGGTTGGGAGGGAGAAGAAGCCGGGTGGGAAGGATAAGGAGGGAGAAACGAGAGGAGCTTAAGAGAGAGAGGGGAGGAGGGGGGAGAGTTTTCTCCCCCAACAAGTGTCCCACTCCCCGCGCAGGCGCCTACTTCCACGCTTCTGTCCTTATTTGGCACATTCCTATCAAGGGGGTTGGAGGGGCCGGCCCCTCCCCACATCTCCCTCAGCCAGCCCCTCCGGCCCTGTCTGCCCACACCCACCCACCTCGCCCAGGTCCAGCCTTCTCTTCTGCCCTTCCTTCCCCTCCCTCCCAGCCAGTCTCTCTCTCCCTCCCTCCCTCCCTCTTAACGGCCGCCCATTCCCCCGCACCACCGCAGCGCCGCCGCCGCCAACATTCAACTCTCTCGCGACCCTTAATTGCCACCGTAATTGCCCCCTCGCCTCTCCCTCCCCTCGCCCGATGCCTACACCTACTCTCCGCCCCGCCTTCTTCCTGCCCCTCCTCCTCCTCCCTCGCCATTTCCCTCTCCTCCTCCCCTTTCCATTCCCAGCCCTCCCGCCCGGCCTGGCTTCCTCAACCCTTCCTTCTCCCTCTCCTTCCTTCAACGATCGAACTTACCCCTTCCCTGTGGGAAGTAGGAAGAAAGGCTAATGCCATTGGCTCCGCCCACGCCTAGTGGCGCGGTTATCCCCTGCGCCTACTTTCTCTACGTCGTATTAACCCCCTCAAACCCGCCACCCCCCTCTTTCCACCCCCGCACGTTCATAGTCCTCAACTCTCATGTTGCAATCCATCCGATTTTTTTACAATAGAATCAAATTTTATGCGTTTCCTTCCCACTATTGATCCCAAACGTTTGTGTCTGTTATTTATTTGGAAAGAGGGCCTACATGCTTGGTGATAACCCATTTATTTTGACAAAAAATGATTAGAAGTATTATGTCGTTAAAACCAACTATGGATGATATAATTTTGTTTGAGAAATATATTCAAATTCAGCATACTAAGTTTATTGCCACTATATCGGCGGTGGAGCTCAAGAACTTTGGACTGTAATTCTCGCTGAGTACCATAACCGGTATATGATTACTCCTATCTGAAATGAATTCCGTTCTCATAGGTTTAATGTTCATCCTTTCCTCTTCCCTAATCTATCTTGCATTCCATTTCCTTGATTTATTTACATTTTCCATCTCCTGTAATTCCTTTAAGCTCTTAGCACCATCACAAATGAGCAATTAACTGATGTAATTGTCCACTTATCAACCAAAGCGACCATTCATTTTTATTGAATTGGTAATATTCACGTCAAATCTGTTCAAGTCAATAATGTGAACTCTTGACTGTTCTGTCCTACGACTGTCCTGCTGCTCTTTCTTTTGGGATATGGAAAGAAAAGGAAACTTTTAATACTCGAGAAACGGTTTTTATGCAGTAAACTCATAGAAATTTAACAATAGTTATCCCAATAGAATCGCAAAATTATCGGTTGATTCATTCGACATCTTTTTTAATGCCAATCTCAGATAAAGCGTGTCATAAATCCGTTATTTTTATTTTTTCAATCGGAGGAAGCATACTGTACCTTTTTATCGGATCTGTAGGTATGTGCTTATACTAAATTTACAATTAGTAAAGCATTAAAGTAACATCTTTATAGATTTAATTTTTTTCCTGAAATCATATCAAGGGTCTAGTTTACTTGGTTGGTATTTTTTGGAAAAACAAAACTTGAAAAATCAGAATTCAAAATGAGCATTAACAAATTTATCAATGAATTACTCCCCGCGACAGTATTATTTGAAATCAGTGTTCGGATTGATTGACGAAGAGGCGAAGCAGAGAATGGGAGCTCTTGTATGTAATAATAACTATGGAAAACCGATATTCTAGTATATGGCATGATTACTAAGTTTTCGAAGCAGTGTATGAGTTCGTACGCCACACAAAAGGTCTTTCCATCTGCGATGATACTGAAAATACCAATGAGTTGTAACTGTTTATCCCAGATTAGTTCAAACCAATTTTAAAATGGGCATTGGCTGGGGAAGGAAAATAATTAGGAATGTCTTATGAAGAAGACGGATAAAAAAGCTTTTGATGGAAATAGTGACGAAAAATTGATATACCTGTATGGTTTATTGCAAGTAGGTATATTGGACGCATTAATTTCAGCATCCACCCAAAATATTCGTTACAAAATGCAGTTGTGCCAATTAACTTTCTGTTGATCGTTGAATTAGTAACCCACTGTATATATTATTATTCCATGTTACATTTTTACGGGTAGTAAACAAATTTTCGTTATCAATGAAAGTGTGGATCCTTAACTAGTATAATATTAACGCGGCTCGTCTATGTATTTGTCACGAATTAAATCCGTGGACTGATTTAAAGAGGCTTTAAAGAAACTTAATTACCAAACTACTAATTAACATTTTTTCTTATGACGTGAAGAAAAACAGTTACACAGCCAGTTGACATTTTTTCCTAATGAAGTATCTAACAAGATGAAATCAAATGAAATGCTATAGTTAGAGGTATCGGCCTTCACTTTTACGACAAATTAAATGCGCTAAATTAATATAAAATAAAGAATACGCTATATTTGTAAATGTAACGAAGGTATTTCCCTTCGTTTTAATTAATAGTTATGAATTAATCATATAGGTAATCTTAGGTAGTTTTTGTGTTTAGTAATACGTACAAGGAAAAGTTTTCTTGTGGTCATTTGTAGTATTTCGGAAAAAAGGAATTTAGTCGGATGACTTAGTTCAATCAGCATTAATTTTAATCCGAAACGAAGGGAGAGGCCGTTGTATGGGAGGGCTATAAGGCCATAAGTTTGGCTTCGCATGCAGCAAATCTGCAGTTATAATAATGAATAAAATGACGAAGAAGAGGTCAAAGTATTACTTAGGAGGAGCACCGAACAATGAGTCTCGTGTCATATGCGTCGAAAAAACTATCACGGATAATAAAGCGAAGGATAGAAGGAAATATTGAAGACAACCTATCCGAGTACCTATTCAAATTTTGGAAGAGCAGAGGAACGAGGGAGGCAGTACTCAGTCTAAGGATAAGTACTAGCTCGAAAAACTTTAAATTGATTGCAACGACAGAAGAATATTCTACCAACTCTAAAAGGACCAAATCGCTACGTTGAGAATAGACGACGTAAGAAAAATAGAAGCCAAAATGAACAAAGGTAACTCCTAAGGGCAAGGATTCTACCTGTCACCAGTAATATTCGACATTTGCTTGGAAGAGGCAATAGAAGAAGCATAGAAGTGAGAATCTAAGGAATTAAGGTAAATGGCGACGAAGTTAACATTCTCCGCTTCGCAGATGATACCTCAGTGATAGCAGAGAATCGAGAAGAACTACATGAATCACTGAACTCAATGCATGAAATTCTAAAAGAATAAAGCATGAAAATAACGATAAGAAAACTAAAATACCTACTACCTACTAATAGAAGAGAGAAGACCACAACTGACGCTCAACTAGAAGGAGAGAAATTGGACCATGTGGTCTCCCTTTTCTCCAAAAAAAAAGGTCTCCAAGTAGTATTCACCTACCTCGAAAGCAGGATGAAATGGGATGGAAGAAGTTCAACGGACATGATGCGCAGAATAGCTAAGGTCAAGAAGGGGTTTATCATGAAGAAACAACTACTTAAGGAAGATAAAGTTACAATCAAGGAAAAAGTTCGTCAAAGAATCCGTATGGAGCGTATTACATTCTACTGATCAGTGACAAGAACCATGGGAAAAAAAGCAGAGAAGAATGGAAGTCTTCGAATCCTGGTGTTTGCTGAAGATCAAATTAACGGATAAAGTTAGACATGGAGGAATATAAAGAAGAGGAAAAGACCATGTGGAACACCGTACGAGAAGGAAGAGCCACATGGTTTGGTCACAACATGAGACACGACGGATTTGTCAGGAACATAACCGAAGGGAAAATATTTGAGAAAGCCCCTGTGGAGAAGACCAAGGATGAATGTGTAGTAGGACAAGTGAAAAGGGATGTAAGAAGGAAGGCCTACCGTGGAGTGATGATGGAATTAAAACATGGGATAGGGAAGGATGGAGGGATGAACTCTACCAATCTTAGGATTGAATGACTGTGATGATGATTGGAATTCGGAAACGGAAGGAATAAGAAGAAATCCACGTGGTAGCTATTAAATCTACTTGGTGGCTACCGGTGCCGGATGGAACAAGATAAACGTATACATTTCTTCTACCTTTCCCTGCAATGGTATAGTCCTTAACAATTAGTTTTACTGTTATATATTTTTTCTTATAAATTTGACTTTGTCTGTGCACGTCAAATATATCTTGTTTGTGGTGAGACCTTATTTAAGGGATGAGAAATCAGCATTTTTTTACGTTCAAGATGAAGCTTGAGCAAATGGGAACTTAACAGAGAATAATGGCAATCCCAACTTCTATAGTAGTATTATCATGGCATTGGAACCTTCGAATCACACGGCGCTTCTTCATTTTATCAACGGTGAATGAACAATTACGAAAAATATTGAATACAATTAGTTTCAAATCTGAGTTTCAATAAGTCGTATTATTACTAGGCTGTCCGTCTTTTTATGCTTTTAAATATAGGTATGCTCAAAATACTAGGATGGATACTGGCAATTTTCTTAAGTTTAAAAAAAAATGGAACTCTAAGGATATATGAGCGTTGTAAATAAAATTATAATTTATACTAATTATAGGGGTATAGAATTGTTGGTAATTACTATAACTTATTAATTAAGTGCAGAGGATCTGTTTATACTTAAAAGTTAAATAATCTGACCAGATCAAGCTCAAGTGGTCAAAGTGATGAAACCCAAGGCAACAGGTAAATCAAAGGATTTCGGGTGATACCAAAGGGTAATCGGCTTTGATGCTTGCCACGGGCTTGAGTGTAATTAAATTCTAGCCGTTAGACCACTGAGTAACATAAATAAAAGTCAAAAGTGGCTAATCAAGATTTCAGAATTAAATTAAAGGTATGAGAACTACATTGGTTTGAACATTCTAACAGCTGATCGCTCAATATGAATATTTATTTATCTATTTACGCTTTGACTTATTTATACACTTTCATTTCGAATGTTAGACTCATTGCCAGATCCACTTTTGAACAAGGCAGTTTCATGCTGTGATTGGTACTTGGTGCCCCTGACAAGAGTAATTGTAATGGATTACTGATTGACATATCTTCACGGACCGACGTCTTTATTCTTTGAATTGGCTGTGATTACGCGATTATACGATTTTGAGTAGTTTTACAACGCTCTCAATCATCCGTAGTTATTCAACCCTGCTTCGAAATAGGTTGCTCTTTCTTGTGGAGGTGGGGATAGTATGGTAGATGGTGTATTTATAGGTGTAACTGTGGCTGTCTATCGAATGCTAAGCATTCCAGATGATGGTGGTGCTTGTTTCACACTCTGTCGAACTTCATGTACGGCACTCATGATATCTCGTGAGGACCCCGCTGCTAGAGTGGAGCATTTGCGCATTGCGTACATTCAAGATGCGGTTAGTCACACCGGGTGAGAGAATCTACCCTAACAAGGAAGAGGCATGTTGATATGTCCATACAGCACCCATACGGCACATCGTGTGAATCGACAGGAATTCCCCACAAAAGTTTCAGATGTACCGGTGTGGTAATCTCTAATAATAATTTGGTTCTTCAAATGAGGGAGGCGTTGAACTACCTCGTTTTCAGAAGAATAGTTTCTTAGTCATTTTGTCGTGCTGTGATCTTGTTTTTCCCTAATATATTTAGAATTATTATTAAATGCTTAAAGCTTGTTCGAATAACGGGTATATTAATAGCAATCTATGCATTACTTTTCTAGTAGTAATCTCATTTCAGTTACGGATTTGAGTAGACCAAAACCGTCTGATTTTCATATATGTAGTAGTTTTCCCTCTTCATACTTTTGATAATGATATTTAGTAATATATATTTGCCGCCTACCAAATAAAATCTATTAATGTTAACTTTTTTTTCCACTTCCTCCCTAACTATTAGATTTTTCAGCAGGGATATTATCTATCTCCATAACTCTGTTCGTTTTCATTGTTTTTAATGCCAAATCTATCTCGCAAACAAGTATGTCTGGACCTTAGATATCCTCATTTACATGTAAACCCTATGTTTACTGGCTTATTGCCATTCCCATATTTTTAATTATGTTATTGATTTTCTCCATCTTACTCAATTTCGTATGGATTAATTAATATTTTCCATGTCACGTCTCCAATGGTGTTTATTAACATTCTCATCTTAGATCCTAAGGTCCATTCACCTTCCTGTTCCTTCGTCAGGCGTAGATAGATATATTGTCAGTGAGAAAAGTCTGACGGTACGAATATTTACTATTTTTACTTAACTACTGACTAGATATACTCAGTAAAATTACTATATAATGCTGCAGGATTGTTATAGAAACTCACAATCGGGACTTAGCAGTGCAACGAATACAACTACAGTTCCACATCTTCCCTATGAACTACTACCTTGACGTGCCAGAAGGGGTTAATTCCTCCAATTACCTCTTGGGCTCTACATTCGAAAGCAGTGTCGATTGTACCAGGAATAGTCACTCACGTCAGGTCTATCTAAAGGTAGGAGCCAGACTAAAGTCTACGCAGAGCCTGTTCCTCTTTGCAGTGGCTTCAAGAGATTCTGATCTCAGTGGGGAAGCAATTTCAGTGATGGTGACACGTTAAGAGTACAATTACGAAAGGCAGAGAAAAATCAACTCAATTATTTTCCTGGCCATCTCATGATACTCGGGAACATAAGAATAATACACTTCGGCAACTAGGAGATTCAGCGCAGAGGGCCGCCTGCTGGAAAGACGGAGCCACCGTAGATGCTATGATACAATGTACTCAACACTTCACTCTCTCGGCATGTGAAAGGTTAAAACTTATCAATGAACAAAAATTCATGAGTATAAAATTGGTCTTAAGTTAGGTAATCATCAAAATAAAAGTTGAGGAACTAGAAATGTCATGCACACTCAGTTGAATATCATTTTTTTGTATTATTCACGTAATAAATATTTATCAGTAATGCATTATGAAATATTCTCAATGTTTCAGTGCCAACTTTGACTGGTATTTCCCATAATTTTTCCTTGTGGAGCAAATAAAATAGATGACATTTTATTAATGACTTAATCATCTGCGAAAATGTCTCCTGGAAATTAAGATACGAAAAGTAAATTAAAACACAGTTTCTTTAATCATTGCCTTTAAATCGACATAAACTGGAAAATCGAAATCGATCGATATCGGAAGCGTCATAAGAACTAAAAAGGCACCCTAGATGCAGTAAGGTAAGGTCAAAGAGACGGAAGAGGGCGAGTAAGGAGCTGAACGTAGTAGCAGGGAAGCAGCGTTCATGAATCTTGTCTGATGGGGAATAGGATGGGGAGAGAGGTCAGGTGAGGACGGAATGAGCAGGAAGGAAAGTGGATGGCGGTCACGATAAAAAGGCCTAATGAGCCGGGACGTCTTATAGGAACGTTTTCATTGGCCTTGGCAGTTAAGAGTGGCGTGCCGAGCTACTTAGCTCGAGAGAGATTGTGGTCATAAGGTAAATGGAGCAGATTCAGGATGGAGGAAAAGGAATAGGATTTTTAGCGGAGGGTCTGCAGGAAAAAAAAGAGGATAAGGGGACAATGGTGTGAGCAGAAGATAAATATATCTGCGGTCACTTTAGCAGAGTCGAATTCCATGGTGGATTTCGCAAGAGATGAAAACATAACTCGTTGATTCTACAAAGCATTTACATATCTTTGCCCGAATGCCTCGAAATATTAATGTCACCATTTTTGACGGCAAATCTTAGAATAAATTTTCAGATGGCCGATGATGTATGTGATATTGAATTTATGTACAACCTGGTCCAACCTCTTTTTATTTCTATAGACTTCTAAGTACGATGAAACCCAGTCATTAAATTACGTGCGTCTTCTAAAGCTTTGAATTACTTATATTTTGTATAAATACACTAGGCATCAAAGTCCTTAACACCATGTTTGGTTTTTCTCACTAATAGATAATATTTTATCCTTAACATAGGTATTTGCTCCGCAGTGCAAATTCCTATGATTTCCAAAATCCCCGCGCGTCGACATTGTTGGCACAGTGGTTCCTAATTCTATTATTTTCCTGTATCTCGTAGCTTAAGAAACTAGTCATATCAATTGTACTTTTTTAACTTTTTCTATGTTAAAATTTTCTTCATTTCCAACTTCATGTCTACAGTATTTTTAATAGAGTAAAGTTGATATGAAAAATTTTCACTGATGTTGATATATAAAGTACTTATTAGGTTGGCTTTTATATGACATGTTATTCAATCCGAAGATTGGTTGACTGCAACCCAAGGGCTGCATATTCTAGGG
>LYUA01000167.1:1305717-1328700 GCA_002093875.1 Calopteryx splendens
TGTGTGTCTCGTGTGTTTAAGTACATCTAGCTCCAATGAGTTTTCTCCATGTAACTGTGCATATACATATATATATATACACACACACACTGGTTTCATTTCAAGCATATCGAAACTTCTTCACGATTCTTCCAGAATTGGTAATTTTTATTTTGATCGTAATTGGAAGTAGCCGTCAGACTAAACAATATTCATAACTTTGATGTAGCGAGAGGTAGAGGCAAAATTATCTAAAACTAGTCCAATTCTCGTACTCCTCTATATTGGTGTTAAAACCATCCGCGAATAATCACGAAGAGATCGTTGCGAGACAAGAGGCATCAGTAGCCAGATAACCGCGCGCGAATTTGAATTTATCTTTCACAAAGCTCTATCCAGAATTTCAAATGAGGGTTACGTGGCTGTAGCAATCGTCTCGGCAAATTCATCCGATAATTAGTTCGCCTCGAGTTTCACGGTCATCCATTATTTTTTTCCGAGGTTGCGCATATTTACCTTATGAATTATGCATATTTCCATCTATAATAATTCTTAGTTCGCGGCGCGTGGGTTCATGCCGAATGTCATTCTGAAGTTTCCACCTTCATATGGCTTCTTCGGTCACATTGTAAGTTAAATAATGAATTAAAAACCATAAGAGGAGAATACCTGTCCAAAAAAATTAAATTCTAGTACACCTCGCAAGGTTCAACCTGTACTATAATGGAGAGAGAACGTATTGCTAAACAGTAATGACGTGTTATTTATTCCAAAACTGGTTTCGTCAAGATGATGGCGCGAATTTTTTCAAATGTTCAGAACCATATTATTCGAATTTGTATTGTTCAAATATTAATAATTCATTTAAAAAATGATGGAAAGAAAATGGAATAGTGAATACACCATAATGACATTGTTTTTTACAGTAAACACCAGCCACATTGGAAAACTGACATTTTTGGTAGATTAGAGTCTGTATTCCATAGAATTCATTAGAAGAGTACATCAATGCAAACTGAGGCACTTGTTGAAGGTAGTAGTGGAAATTCTACAAGGAAGTAGGTAGAAATTCTAAGTATAATACGAAGAAAACAATAAAATGAGAAAATGAAAGAATGAATGTGTTGATGGAAAATGAAAAGAAGCAAAAAAATAACTTTATTTGTGCATTTTTATTGGAATATATTATAAAATATAAATATTTCAATTATAATGGTATTCTCATGAAACATGGAGCATGGAAATTGCCTTTATCATTTGAGATGTTTAAAACTCTATTTGTTATGTGAATAATTTACGAATAATAAGATTAGCTTATCTTCATTGATATTGTACTGATATATTTTTAAGAATGCGGTAGTTAAATATCGCACGTATTTGTATCACGGAAGTCATTGAATACCATTTTTTGTTCGATCAAACTATTTTAAACGTTACGACAGACTTGAAAGCGAAAACATGAATAGTTGAAAGGATAGTCGAGAGCACAATTGAGTGAAGAGATTGGTCAAACCAATTCCAGGATTGATGACCACTGATGTCAATAATGACATACCTCTTTCCATTAAACATTTTGATTTTGTCCGGTTTTATATTAAACGACGTGTGTAGTTATGAAATTCCGTAATAACTTTAATTCAAGGACTTCCAAGCATGAATATTCGATGCAAATGGATTTCAATTTATTTCCAACAAAAATTCGACTTTGAGGAGCAATTTAGCGTAACTGACAATTTTTTCCGGTAGTCTACGTGTTTTTGAATTTCTTTGCCACTATTTAAACCCGTAAAGTATCGAGCCTACTTTTTTCTTCTACTTTCGGCGATTCCCTAGATACCACAAACGACATTCGTATCGGATTTGAATGAGATTTCATTTTTACGATTTAAAAGAATCTTTTTTTTATCCTATTCAACATTGAGTGTTATCCGATACCTGACCTTGGTTATCTCAAGACAATCCAACTAGCGCTTCGGCCTCGCCTCCATTTTTCAGCTATATTAGGTACGTATATCTGTGAAAAATTGCAAATACACCATCAATGAATGTGATATCATCATCACGGATGATTCGTTGGATTTGAAATTCTTCTTCTGGGAAATTTCTTCGTCAAGTAATATATTTACTGTTTGACGACTCGCCTCAGGTCCAAGAAAGCTTGTTATTTGTTTCCAAATTGGTACTCAGTATGAAAGCGGTCTTGGCATTTTAAAGCGAATAAAAACGACCCTCCCTCAAGGATCACCCTCGGAACGCATTTCAAATTCTCAGCGCAGTTTCTGCACCTTGCTTTTAAACCTTCCTTCAACTTTAACTATTTTCTACCCCACCATCCCTCTTGTCCACATGCCGCACCCTACCACTCCCACACTCACCCTCCCGCCTCCGATCTCCGTCCCCATCTCGCTCGCTCTTCGCATTACACGCCCAACCTCTTTAACTCCACCTCTTCAAACCTGGCGTAACTTTCCCTTTGCCGTATCATTTCCACAGACACACTTCCATTCCTAGCTCTCTGCCGACACCCCCGCTTTCCGCCCCTCTCCTCTCCCCGGGCGAGCGTTCTCTCGTTTTGTTGTTCTCTCATTCCCTCAATGTCACAGCGAGATATGTCTCCCCATCTCTACAGCTACAACCATCCCCCCTCCCTCCCCCACTCACTGTGGCGCCGCTTCCCCACGTCCTCCCCGGACAGTTATGTCCACCGAAGTCCGAGCGATAAAGAAGGAAGACGTCTTCTTTTCTCCCGCGCCTCTTTTATTCCCCTCTTCCCACACATGAACCATTAGAAATTCCCCTAAATCCCCCTCCCACACCTCCCTTCGACTCCCACCACATCACTGGCACGTTCCTTGATCTACCATTTTAGTTTACGTTCCTTCCTTCTCTCTTTTTCTCCAATTCCGACTCACACAATATCTTTTTCTTTATGGCCATTTCTAAATCTCCACGGCCCAGTGTCAGAAAATGTCCCGCTAGGAAAATCTCGTATCCTCCTGGTCCTTATTTCAGTCTAACGTATGGACGCTCACTCCTCCTCCGTTGCTTATCGCAGCATATCATCTAATTGGAGAATTGTGATCAGCATCTCATTTTGAAACCTCAAAAGCAAGGGCTTATCCAAGTTTTATTTAAGTTTTCAACCCCATATGTATTTCAATTGGGACAAGGGAACAGGTATGAGATAGAAAGTTTTTTGTAGGCTGAATAAACAAAAACTAGTATATACTTAATGGAGAAAAAAGTTCTATCGATTTTAATTTTATATGCATCAAACTATTTTCAACTCGAACTGTAATTTAGTTTTGAATCAATCATTTGGTAGTAAAATATTTCCGTTCAAACGAAATTCCATAAATGAAATTGCTGATGAAAACGTTCCCTTTGGAATTTACCTAAAACAAGTCTATAATATTTGCCATAATACAGCCATTTCCACCCCTATTATCTCCCCGGGTGAACGCTCTCTCGTTTTGTTGTTCTCCCCTTCCCTCAATGTCGCAGCCATATATGTACCTACTCATTCACAATTCATAGTTCCTGTCTCTATATTGTTTTCAGTATTTCATGTTCCATATTTTTTTCAAATTTTTCAAAATAATATTGTGAGATATAATAATTACACGCATGATGCATTTTCCCATACCTTATTGAAATTAACGTGCATTTGGCAACTTAAAAAAACTTCGATCTAAACAGCGGAGCTATTCATTGCATTCGAGCAACATATCTCCCAAAACTTTACCCTGCCAAAATGAAAGCACACCTGGTTGACAGGGACGGAGGAAGTTAACTAGGTTGTATCAATTATTTTCTGAAAATGGATTTGATCATAAATAAATTGCTAATAACGGTCGTTAGTATTATGATCTTATCATGATGTGTTCGTTTCCAGTTTACTATAGGATTATCCTCGAAGGCCATTGGTGCAATCATTTTAAAGCATTTGGTATCCCTAAACGACATCGGTGCAATCATAGGAGATGAAGAATGAAGGTGGCATTCGAAGAATGCCATATCGTATACCGTTTTGTAACGTTCGATTGCTTTGTCAGTGATATTATCTTTTCGATTAACGTAGGACTTGATATATGGGGACTTATCTCTGCTTCCAATTCATATCATCTTCACAAAGTCCGCCAGCGCTGGCCCGAATCACGTATGCAAATTGGCACGTCATGGATTCAATATATTTGAGAGAGGAATACTTTGAGCATAATTTATTGGCTTTCCCTCATTAACAGCAAGATATTTTTCCCTTGCCCATCTGGAATACCATATTGTAAAAATAATTTCCAATTAAAACTTAGAAATGTATTGTATATTTAATTATTGACTTGGGGTCAACCTCAATACCAGTGCATTGTTAAAATTAACATGATGGTGTTAAAAAAATTCTCTCCACTTACCTTTTCTAGATGCTTTTCCAAATATCAAGAAAATGCACATTTTTATTTTAGAGGTACTACTTTCAGTTGGATAAGGTGGTTAGAATTTAGTAATTACGTTTATCTGCCTAAATATATTTTAGAGATGGTTTTTTTGTCTCTGTAAAAATCCCAGAAATAGGTTAAAATGGCAACTCTTTTATTTAACCTGTATTTACGTATTAAACAATTTTTTTCTTATAATATCAACTTTTTGCCTCCAGATATGAAAAAAGATAAAAACATTCGCAAAATCTAGCAACCAAGTGTATTTAATACCGGAATCATGCCATTACAGTCGTCCTCTTATGATAAAAAATAATTAAATGAAGTCTGTCCTCGTTTCGTGAATAGATACCAGACACGAGTCAAAAGAGGCATTTGCATCCAACTGCTAGGAAACAAATCCCTTTAATGACATTCTCTATCTTCCCTAGACTTCACTGGAAAGGTACTTGACAAAAGCGGAAAAGAGACAGGAAAAGGAAAACAATTTTGACAAATACGTGTATAATGCAGATGGAGTTACTAATTTTCATATACCTAATTGGTTGGTTAAATAGTTCAACAAAAAGTTTGAGTCAATTTTAATAGGTTTTCTTGGTAATATTTTGTGATTTAATTCATCCTACATTTCTTACTCCAGTAAATAAAGCCATGTGACATTTTCATAAAATTATGTTTTCGATTCAAGTATATTTTGAAAATATACTCGTAATAACCGAAATAAGGTATTAACCTGCAAAATTTGATTCGGTAGGTGGGTACTTCAGCCGGGTGTATAGACTTGATAGCAGGAATAATGTAGCAATGCTGTTGAATTTGGAGGTCTTAGAAAGGGAAGGCACTCGTAAAAATTAAAAACGTAGCATTAATTATTAGTATTATTTGTTATTATATTTTCACTCAATTCAACGATCGAAAAGTTGCCGATTCCAACCGTCAAACGTGAACGAAATTAATGAGATTTTCCAATTATAGTATGCATTTGTTTTGTTCGATATTTACCTTCCTAGATATGAACGAGTAATTTCAGGGAAAACAAGCCGAATTCGTTCATTTTTTTAAGTGAATAGCGAAGCGAATTTTCATGGCACATGGAATTAGATGGAATTTCCGTGTGTTCTTGAGAGATGAAAATGATGTGAAGTGCGGGGCGCGGATGGGGTAGCAGAGAAGCTGATGTACAAATGGAGGAGAGGAAATAAGGAAGGGTTTGAGAAGGGTGGAATGGAGATGTATGGGAGTGGGGAAAAGGTAGGAGGAGGAAGGCTTGAAAAATCTCTCATCCGGCTCTTCTCTTCCGTTCACGTTTTGGGAGACAAGTAGACAGAGTAATTACCCTGGTAATAAGTTTCATGTCGCCCTGACTGTGCCCATACCCCACATGTCCATGTTACACTCCCCCGCAAGACATGACCGCATCCCATCACTTGAAATGCCGTTTCCGCTTCTTCTTGTTCACCCAACACAACCCCTCTCCCCCTTAGCTCGGTTCCCCCGTCCGCCCTACCACTCACCATCCAGATATTCACTCTCAACTCAGGACACGTGATTTTAATGCGGAGTGTATATAAAGCCTCTAGATTTGTTCAGAGTCCTTTCAGGTGAGCGTTCTTTAGCGGGGCATACCCTAGTTTAGAATATTCGACGCAGGAATGCATTGAAACTGTATGCTAGGATTAACGATCGGAGATAGGGGCTCGTGCAATTTCTTGCAAAGACATGAAGGGATTTCAATAAAGAAGACCTGAGTTCCTATGGCTTATTTCCTTAACTCCTTCGGAGAAATCCTCAGTTTCTATGATGTTTACAGCTATGACTAATACTTTTGATAATATTTATGCCTATCATCGAAATAGAGTCCTTTTGCGTATTTTTTAAGTACAAAATTATTTTTTCAATAAACGTCTAAATTCGATGCGGGGTGATTCCCCTCCAGGCATGGGCCATGCACGTTACATATTGCCAAGAGTTTTGGGGATTTTTGGGATAACACATAATTCTATCGGTGGAGGGACATGATACAGATAGGGAGTGGATACATGCACTAAAGCTCTGAAGTTTCAACTATTTCAAGACTAACGGCACAAATTTTTTTGAGTATGTCACAACACCAACCTCTTTGCAGACAGAGATAATTATGTATTTACTTTTCAACCGACTTGTAATAACTTTCTCGCACTAAAATTAAATTATCAATCTTGAATAAATACTTTTTTTGAAAATGATACTTGATCAACTTCGTGCAGGAAAAAATGTTGAGTTGATGTTTTCTTCATCTTAATAGTGAATGTTTGCCAAATTGATAATCATAAAATTCTGTCGTGGTTCCTGAATAGGGAAACCCCTCTTGGTGCAGAGAGTCGTCTCTGCCATGTGTGTTTAATTCATGTTGAAGGGTTATTTCATTTTTCAAGGGTACTCCATATTCCATAAAAAAGTGAGAGTCATGTAACCATACCATCTAGAAATTTTTTCCGTTATCTTAACCTCGGAATAATATTGAGGCAAAAAACTACTTAGTTCCCTGTTCCTGCTAAAAAAGCGGTTCTAATATTGGTCTGCATAGGCACATTTAAGAATGAACCACACGTAATGATCCCCGAGATATTATTTAATTCGTGCGTCAGTATCATGCGTTGATTCTTCAGATTTCTTTCACTGTTTCCCAAGTCTGAAGAACAGAAGACTTACAAACTTAATTTATGGGTTTGAACAAAAGAATTGAACGTAGAAATTGGCATAATTAGGATTAGATTTACCATAATTATCTTTGGTCTAAGCTTATTGCTAAATATTTTGTTATCAGCTAATGTAAATGAAAGAGCAGGTAATGATAATATCTTTAAATTAAAGACACATTGCATGGGTGCACGTATTAAAAATCCTGTGGCTTACTGTCCATGAAATTAGAGTAATGAAAGAGGCAAAAGTGTGGAGATCTTTGCTCAAGTTTTAAAATATACCTACCCTCTAAAATTAGCCAATTCCATATCCTAACGTCTGCTTAATGTTTTGATAAAAATGAATTAAGATACGCCAAACTCACATTTAACAGCTGGCTCGCAGTCAGATCGTGATGGCCTATGCCAGTAATAGTGCTCTGCCAATTGGCTTCAACAACTATAGACCATCCGGGAATGTGCCTTTAAAACTTCAAATGTGTATTAAATTTCTATTAATTCCCTTATATATCTCGGAATTCCTGTAATTAATGCTGTATAGTGAAGGTGGCTGTGAAATTTCGAATTTCCGGAGCTGCAACTGCGCCGGGGAGACGCTCGTGACAGCTCCTCTCGCTCTACATTTGTTTAAAAAAATGCTGTTGGTTTTATTTTTTGCAGTCGAGGGGGGAGGAGGCCTTCAGAAACTGTTTCCCGAGCTGTGTAAAACGAAAGGCGAGAAAAAGTAGTGGGTAACGCACGGAGAGGAGAGAAAAATACGGAAAGGTTAAAAAAAAAACGAGGGCAGGATGTTTTAAAATTGGAGAGGGGAGGGAGGTGGCGCAAGGAAGGGAGGGATCAAGAGAGAGAGAGGAAGAAAGAGAGAGAGGAGGGTGGGTGGGTGAGGAGTGGGAGTGAGGCACTTGTCCAGACGAGGACTGTTTCCTTGCCAGAGCAGTCTCCGTTACAGCCGCACTCGTCAACTGTGTCGGAGAAAAGGGATGGAGGGAGGGAGGGAGAGAGAGGGCTTGGTGAGGTGGCAATTCATCAGCAAGCCATCCAATTGGGAGGAGTGGGAGGAAGGAGAGTCGAGGCGGTAGGGAGGCGGGGGACGTACGTGGAGGGAAGTGGGGTAGACTGCTCTGCTCCGGAGTGTCAGGTGCGAAGGAGGGAGACGTGAGCACGGGTGTGCGGGGGTGGGGGAAAGCGCAGGGGAGAGAAAGAGGAATGGGTGACAGGAGCGGGGGAGGTGAAGGAGGAGGATGCGCGAGACGGAAGAGGTCAGGGGTTGAGTGGCTAGGGCAGTAAATAGGGAGAGGAGGATTTTGACGTTGAGGTGCTTACATTGGGAGAGGAAAACGTTGATGATCTAGAAAAAAATATGGTCTGAGATTAGTCTGAAGCCCGAGTTCCATGGAACGGCAAATGTACGGTTTAAATCTTCACCCAACCTAAGATTTAGCTATTGATTGTTACTGTTTGAAAATTTGTCATGAAATATTCTTCGAGAACTAAACAATATAGAAGCCCTCGTGCACTTAAAAGAGCTTAGGGTAACTCGTGACGCCATGTGGGAATCGTATATCTCCTTCCTATTAGATATCGGTCTGTTCCTATGCAAATTGATATGCTATGCAGCTATGCAAGTGGTGCCAAGAAGCCTGAAACGCATGAATGTTAAATTCAGTCCTAAAAGCCATATTCGGATATTAAAGAATGATTTTTCATATTTATATAACTATTTTCGAGGAAGCTTTTATTTTTATTAAAGAAGCAATTAATAGCGAGAATTTTTAGGCCGGTGAATTTTAATTCCATTTTTGCCGATTGTATTTAAGCATGCCTTTGGTGTAGAATATTTTTTTAAGAACAAAAAGATCCATTTAATTTCATGAATCGAAAATGTAACGAATTTGAAAGTTTTTAAATGAATGGCATTCAGGGGTCAGCCTTGATTTTGAAAAAATAAATTGAAAGATGTGTGGTTGGTTCCGTGTTTTATCTCTAGGTCGCAATGTAAATATCTTCCTTGGTTAACTAGAAGTATTGGAATGCTGAAAAATGAGATGTGGTAATACTCCATACTTGCTCTTAAGGAATGGTTATTGGCGACTAACTGCTTTTATTCGGCCCCAATAGTCATCCATTGGGAGGGTTCCTTAAGCCAAACAAACAGTAATCAAAGTAGTATACCTTTAGTCAATTAAGGACAATTTGCCTATAATCAGAAAATGTTTCGCGAAGAGCGTATTTATTTTGCGAGAAGCAAAACGTAGGATCGTAATATTCACGCCACTATTAATCAATAGTCCGCATTAGTACACATTGCTTGAAAGCAAGACGCCATCACATTAATTTTGGATTGTTGACTTGGTGCAACTGCAAAGGCCAACTAAAGAGTTTTATTTTCCACTTAAAAAAAAAAATTTATTGTTTCCCTGAACCAATTTATTATAGTACGGAATGTCAGAATTCCGCATGTTCTTGAAAATCTTATCAGCAGGATTCTTAAGGAATGGATACGTGATATTCAAATTGATGAAATTTTTGGAGTTCTTTAGAACGATTCCGTCCAGCAGTTTTGAAATAGTATTCATGGCCAATTTACTATAAGATTAAATCTGCCCTCAGGAACAACACGAATGCGTGATGTTGCTAGCTTTTCACTGAAAATAATTGTGCTAACTTACAGCATGATGCATAATTCCAAGCGCTTTATGATGCCCTTCCCGTAGGGAAAACGTCAGAATTAGCGGACAGCATTTAAAAGTAAATACTTCCTTAATTTAACGTAATGGGTACTTTATAGGTATGCGTGAGGCGATTATCTATATTATAAAATAAAAATTATTTAACAACATTAAAAGACTTTTTCCTTATTCCCGTAAAGTACAGGAATATCTATAGTATACATATAGAATACTGAGGACAGTAAAAGCTTAGGAAGATCACTTATCAGTCCCTTTGGGGTATCCATATTGCGAAGGTTGGAAAGTCCCCCTGTTTAAGCCAAGTTGAAAATTATATTCTGTGATTATAAAAAAATATATGCTTGTGGGAGAAAGAATGTTTTTCAAATGACCTACGTCGGCTGGAATTAAATCATTTTTGCATTCCGGACGTGGCGTTGGCAGGCTAGCCATAATCTGGCGTATCCCACTTCAGTTACCCCCTCCCTCTATACCCACCCTATTTCCCTTGCCTACTATTCCACATTTCCACACCTCTTTACTCCCCCAATTCCATCCTCTATCTCTCTCCCCTTCCTCGAGGAAAAAGTTTAACACACTAAACCTCTCTCCTCTGGGGCAGCTCCTATCCGTTGTCTTGTATACCATCGTCTTAGCACCTAGCCTACCTCCCTCAGGTGAACTTCAGAATGAGGTGAATCCCACGAAATCCACTTCTTAATTCTTACCCCTCTCACTGTTTTTCACATGAATCCACATAATTCAATTCTACTTCTCCCGGTGTCTGTGACGCCATCATCATTACTAAGAGAAAATTAAGGGTCGGCTCTTATCCCCAACCTCCATTCTATTCCGTTCTCTCTTCATTGCTTCGTAGGTGTTCACTTTCATTCCTTACATAACTTGGTTCTCGCTATTCCCCTTTGGCTTGGCCCAGAGGGTTTTAGATCTAATTGGTACACTGCGTCATGTCTCCCTTTCAGAAAAAATATTGAGATTATTCATAGATGTGATTTTACACATCCATTATTTCAAAATGTAGGTACCTTTATCAAAATCGGCGTATCGACCAAGTTGATACCTATAGCACACATATAGGTATGCTGGCATTAGGTTCTCTGGATCCACATACGGAAGGCCTCATTCATCCTTGTGAACTTTGCTTTTCTAAATTTCTTTGTTAGGTATTAGAAAAAGGAAAGGTGTAAAGGAAAAAAAATCTCTTTTCACTAAAAGGACTTAATATTTCTGACATAACTTGCATCATGCCGAAAGTATCTAAACATTAGCATTCTCCCTGCTGTGTGCATAAATGTGTAAATATATATCATCGCTGATTCTCCTGTCGGTTTTCGTATTTTCAAGCATTATCGACTGATAAAATTTCTTAATTAAATTTCAATAGATGCAAAAATTAAAAATCTTCATCAAAGGTCCACTAACATTGGCGTCTAGAGCAGGCTTTGAGCTCTTAGTCCTGGATATGTCTCTAAATGCTTAGTTTATAAAAACCCTAACGAGTCCGAGAGAATCCGTGATTATTAATTGAAGCTGTTAGCAGCGTTTATTTCCGGTAACTGAACGAACTCTACCGAGCATAATCTGCTAAAAGAGCTCTGATAGCCTCTCAAAGTACCGTTTTACTTGTTTCATAAAAGTTTTACCTTAGAGCGTAATATTTCGGAGCATTCGATATCACAAACTTCTATTCAACTTGGAATTATATTCCTTCTAATGATTGCTCACGCTTCATTGGTCGCATTTTTCGATTGATCGATTTTCATGGCACTCTTTTATTTCTCGCCTACTTCCTTGAATTCTCCGGTTACCACCTCGACAGTTCCCTTTACGACCGGTCTACCAGCGTGCCTCTTCAACTCCCCCTTGATTTTTCGCAGGTGATCCACAAAACGTAATGAAATAGTGGAGACTTACTGTCGCACCTTTCCAAGATTGCGTTCCTCTCCCCCTCTCCCTTCCTATCTCTCCACTTCACCTACGTTTTTTCCTCAACCTCCCCTGACGCTCTCACCTGCCGCTGCGCACGCCATTTGTGCCACGACGCCACCCGCATTCCACCTCATTTCCCCAAATCGCAACTGCTCCGAAAGCTAAGTTTCATGTGTTCCTGCTGGCAGAGTAAACCCAAACTAAGAGGGCAGTGTGTGAGTTTAACCGAGTTATTTATACACGTTTCCTCGAGGAATCATCTGAATAATGTGTTAACATCGTCACGATATTCTAGGCATGAGCCATTGAATTTCAGCCGCAAAGTGTTCATTAGTAGGTATCTAAGTGTCTCACTCACATTTGGATTTGCAATACCGCTGATTAATCATTCATCGAATGCTACTAGTCTATTAATAGCATGCCAATCTTAATTAAAATCTCGGTTGAGTCGGATCATGATTTTAGTTAATGCATCAGTGTTGAAAAAAAAATTGCAATTACCAATTTTTATTCTTGATGGAATGCTGTTTTCAGTCGGCTTCAGCTACGCTATCTTTCGCAGATGATGCTGCTGGGGTTGTCGTGCATTCGTAATCGCACCCTGCGTTCTGTGAATCGTTCAAACTGGTAATTTAGTATGGAGCCTTAACGAAGTCCTCCTAGCCAATCAATCTTAGTTAATTCTATTTATTATATTTTAAGCTTCATTTACTCTGGATTTATATCCTCGCTTTGAATAAAATAAATTTTACCGAATGTATGCCGTTAATTACGTACGCATCACCGTATGATAGGCTAATTATTCAATGTACGGTAGCTAGTTCAAAGAAACTTGTGTGTATTCCTGGAATTAACGTCATTCTTGCTTACCTGCATTTACTCCAAATCGATCTCGACTATGGATCCTGGCCGTTGTGCAACTCAGAATAAAGCCCGCGATATAAACAACTCTCAACATTCGAACCTTTGCCTTAAGTGGAAAGGCAGATCTAAATATACACGCAGATCTTCCCTCTGGTACTCTTTTGTCTCACCCCTTGCGATTTTTGTCCCCGGAGTACGGATTTTTGGCGACAACCTCTGGGGGTGGTTTGCACCGGGCAATGTCGTCCGTTCCGTGAGAAATCACGCGCCCCGTCCAATTTCTCCGCTTGATTACACGTCGACTCACCCGCCCGGGAGAGAGAGAGGGGTAGGGAAAGGGCCGTGTGAGCAAATCCCTTGTGTGCCCCTCCTTGTGCCTTCGCCCCTTCCTGGAGGTGTTCTTACCCTCCTCCCCCATAATTCCGTGCCCAGGAGATTTTGGGGGAGGGAGTTTCCTTGCGTCACCCTGTTAAACTCCCTCCCTCCAAACTTCGCTCCTATTCCTTAACCTTGCTCTTTTCTCCGCGACTCCCTCTTTAGAGTGACCGGTATGCAGATGTTGAGATTTTCACGTGCGGATAGGCGAGGGAGGAGAGGCGGTGAGAAGGAATACGGTATCGTCTTGCACGGCGCGTGTCACGGTCCCCCTCCTCCTCCTCTCTCACTCCCGTATTTCCAGAGATACTCACGGGGAAGGAGGGGGGAGAGTAGTAGGTGGGATGAAGGAGTTGGGAGGATTTAGTGAGGAAAGTAAGGGGCAGAGGGGTAAATGAGGAAAAAGACGGGAGGTTTGGTGGAGCAACTGGAAATAGGGGGAGAAAGGAGAGTGGAAAGGAGGGAGGGGTGTAGGAAGGAGAAAGGGGTACTGAGAAGTAAGACAAATGCTAGTAATGTGTCAGGGGAACTGCGAGCCACTCACAAGAGTCGTGCAATATTCATGACGACTACAGTTTCAGTCCAGTCGACGCAAGAATAGTGAAATCACTGGCTCGAAATTACCGGCGAGATAAATACATAACTTACATAATACTAAACCATAAAGGAGGACTTCAGTTCGATGTGAAAATGTAAAATATTTTCTCCTAATTAATTTTAAAAATGGGTGCGCTTTTTCACATTTTCGCCTGTACTCCGTCGCTTGGACAACAGCCTTAACGAGGAGGAGAAAATATCGCGTTCCGTTCATTTTTAAAACTTTGGGCACTGGTAGGATCAATGATGGAATGATCAAGTTCTGGGATTTCGGGTAATGGTGGCGGTTCACGTAGTGTCTGTATCTTCGTAAGTCGGTGTAATGTGGCGGCTGTGAAGTTGTCAGACCTCCAGTAGGTGACAATTGAAGTAATAGTGTCGCCATAAGAACAGTACCAAGAAACGTTACGAGAATTCACCTTAATTATTCCCATGAAAGCGTGATGGGAGTTAGAAATAGAATAGTAATTTCTAGAAACAATGTGACATGAAAAATTTGGGTGGGCACTGTGTTACGAGGCAGGGAAAACTCCGCCTATGCATTGTCATCAAATCTCGAATTCCATACAGGGTGGAATCATAAACAGAGGAGAAAACAAGAAAGAGAACCGGAACTATTAGAATAGACTCGTAAGCTATTAGTATGATTGTAGCGTAGGAAAATTTGAAAACCCAAAAAAAGATATGTGATTTTAGATGGAGGGATATACCGATAATTGCAGGAGTGATAGCTACAGGGCAGTTTTTTGGGCAGAAAGAGAGACGAGGGGGAAACTGGCGAAAGTGAAAACATGATTCATCACTATAGGAATTGGGAAGGATTCAAAGGATTAATTGAGAAACGGTTGAAAATATGTTTTGTTTTAGAGAGTAGGTGGGAGCACATGACACCATGGCAGTGATAAGAATTAATAGAAAATTATGTAGAACATGAATGGAATTCCGATTTGTGCTTCCTGTATTTCGAGGAGGCGTTCCATACTACGAAGTGGATAAGAGTAATGAAAGTATTTCAGAGTAAAGGAGTGAACAGGTTAGATAGGCGTCCAGTTAAAACCGTTTACGTGACTCAGATTGCACAAGAAAGTATAACAGATGTAGATCAGGATCAGGATAGAAGAGGGTAATTTATTATTCTGCATAATTTTAAACTTATACTGGGAAAATGATAAAAGAAACAAGAAATGAATTTGCAGCAGAAATGATAGTAGTATTGGGGTGATCAAGATATATTTTCATGTGGCAACGGTTTAATTGGACAGTAATCTAAATGCTAACTGTCGTTATTACGATCATAATAGGCTAAGCGTGAAATGAATGATATGAAGATGAATTATAAAAATCAGAAGAGACTATTTTTTAAATGTAATACGTTCAACTAAATGTGGAAAAGCGTAAATTGGAGTTGGTGAGCAAGTATTTGGAAAATAAAAATGTTAAACCAAGAATTACAACATCAAGTGGAGATACAAGCATAACAATGGAGAAAATTTTAATCAAATACCTAGTGAAAATATTGGAAAATACAGAAATGGGGTGAACTATACCGAGCAGCAACTGCCTTTGACGAAAGAAAATGGCCAAATATTGAAGAATTTGTCGTCGTTCATGAGATAAAATTATATTCATAGAGAAAAAGACAAATGGAGGTTTCTTAATTAACAAGAGGTATAGAAATTAAGGGGAAATTTTCATGTGAAGAAAAATATAAAAAGACATACTGCAGTAGTAGATATATACCGCAGTTATCATTGAAAATCAGGTTACCATGTGGATTTTTATCTGTAAATACCACGTTGAAGAAAATTTGTTTATAGTAGAAAAATTTTAATTTTTTCACGATATATAATATAGAGTAATAAAATAATGTGGAAGTTTATATCAATCAATCACATAAATCAACCCGAAGGTCGGTTGGTAATAAAATTTTTCATTGGTCCACAACTAACAAGGCGCATTATGTACAATTAGTAGTAAATCAGTACTAACAGGCGAGTGGGTCCCCCATTAAATATAGAATTTAAAATAACGTTAAATCCCTGCCCTCTGGTAAACCCCTCAGAATGTCGATGGGTAGAGGGGGTTTCAGATCGAATGAGGATGGAAGAAGTGAAGGCGGGTGGAGTGAGGAGCGGGTATGGTGTGGCCTAGGAGGGTCTAAGGGTCTGGGTGGGTGTGAGCAGTCTCCATGGAAGTGCGCGAGATGGGATCGCGACACCTGAAGTTGTGGGCGTTTCCAAGACGGTTGAGAGATATCAAACAGATCTCGTCTATCTCCCGCCCTCCCACTCCCCCTACCATTCCCGCCGTTCACTTGGCTCACTCCATCGAAACCCTTTTTTTCCCAACCTCCCTCCACGCCAACGCCCCCTTCCTCACCCTGTGTCCTCCTTTCCCGCCCACCCTCCTCCATCCACCGGGAAGGATAACCTACCCACTCCCTTCTCATATCAGCCCTGTCCCTTGTGATCATTTATTTTCAGTTCCTTCCCTTATCTTTATTCCTCTGAGTCTTTTTCCATGCTCTACCCCTGGCGTTTGCCATCGGTCCAAAACGCGCCAGCTGATATCCTATTTCGCCTCCCCGAGAGTGACCTCGAGGGAGATGTCGATGCGTCTGCAAGTATGCCTTAGCTGCTTAAGGCACTTAATAAAAATCGGAGATGACAATCTATCCTTATCTTGCTTATTCTGAGGATCTTTGGCTGCCTGTTTTTGTTGTAGAAAGAGTATTTTCCTCTTGGTTATACAAGAATTCCATTTGCGATATCCTGGAACGTCCGTAAATAATCGTATTTTCCAATTGATATAGTAGTCTCCAGTTTGAATCCCAGCTAGAGAATGGAGATTATAAGATGCTTTCTGTTGCAGCATAATTATAATTACATTTACTCACGTCATCAGTTGAAGCATCATTATGTGCTACGTGTGCTCCTAAACTTTTCATCTTAGGGATCGCCATCTCAATAACTTATCATTTTTAAACTTCTCTGTCGGGCGCTTAGGTTTAACTGAAATCCAGCCTCGTTGGTATTTTGGATTGAATATTTTACTTTTAAAATTATGATGCCTAACAATGGCCAACAATCGTATTAACACTCGGGGGACTAAATTTCTTATAAATCAAGGTTTCTAATCAACAGGGCCGTGTCGCCCAAATTACAATTTGTGACCTAATTTTATTCCTGCAATTTATCCCATCTGGTCCATCAGAGATAGGAGGGAAACATCTTAGGTAGGTTTTCAATTTTAAGGTGGTTGTATAATTTTAAATGATCCCCATCGGAAACTTTTAAACGATTCCGCCTTAATTAGATTCATCAGTTGATTTTTCCACAACACGTCACTGCTTTCTCCCATTGACCTTCGGGTCCAAAATATAACCCAAATTCGTAGTACTTTGCATCATTATGAAGAGAAATACATGAATTTTCTTCTCTGGACGCTGGACCAGTCATTTCAATAAATAGAGAGCCATGAGATAGTAATATACAATCCAAGAAGGATTGGAGAGTACAATCTACATTCTTGTGATCCTCAACTCTTTTACTCTGCCTAGGCAATTATAAACTAAACTTATCTGAAATTCCCGAGATTACGCTGCTCTAGAAATATTTGATAAGAAATATCTTTCGGCTGCATTATAGTCAGCTTAAACCAATATTTACACGGCCAAGTCTAGAAAAATCACTCATTCCACATAAATCGAGTTTTACTCGTCAACTAGTCATAACAATTCGGTCATCCTCGATTAAATGAGCAAGTGAACGCACTGAAAGGTGTATTAAAACTTTAAATACAACTTGCAATTGCAACGTATAGCCCATTTTCAATTATAAGAATTTATAAATAAATTCTTATGCGTATAAATTTTGTAATCAAGAAAACATTGCATGTTTACTCGATGATCCTCGGGCATTGTAGGAGTATTTTCTCTTCCGTGAGCTGGGAGCTGCCATATTGATGACAAAGCTTTCGTTCACTCACCCTTATCTACCTTTCCCAAAAATCATCAAAACAGAACCATGTTCCGACCCCAGAATCATCACCACTTTCACCTATTCAGGATGAAGTTACCCATTCAAATCACTTTCAAATTATTCCTCACCCACATTGAATGCAATGCGTCTCCACCCCTGAACTCCCTTCCCTTCATCACGTCGTTATCTACAGATATATTTTATGTGATGCAGTTCCTTTAGTTATGTTTTGGGCTTTGAGAGAATTGCACCGAAAAGAGAAATCCTTGGCTTGAAAATGGATGATGCCAAAAGCGAATATTCGAGTCCATGGTTATAATATTTTAAAGTAATTGAAGGTGTGGATTCCTATTCAATTTTGCCACTCAAGAATCCATTGTGTCTCACAGTGCGTCCGATCCTTTATTTTCCACGGAAAATACGAAACAAATGGATTAGACACGCCATGAGACACAATGGATTTGTGAGCAGTGTGATGGAGGGAGAAAGAGAGGCCGGACTAAGAGAGGAAGTCCGCTTGACAAGTACTGCTCAGTATAAAGATAGGGATTAAAAGAAAAATGTGAGGAAGAGAATATTTGTGTCACTAAAGGATTTGTCATCTAAATAGGATAATGGAGGACTGAATGAACTTGAATGCTTTAACCCATGTTAGGATTGATTTGTTATAATAGTGATGATTTTTAACGAACCCGATAATTATGATAGGTAGTTGATGATAGGTATTAGTATTGATCATTCTTTACATAAATTCGTTAAGGCTGGTTAATGCATTAAGTGGGTGACTATTAAGATAATTTATGCCAGTGAAGTGCTCATTGAATTAGGTAAATAATGGAGGAGAGGTATAAGGGAACTCGACGGAAATATTATTGAGTGGATCCAGTATGATAGGTTTATGTCTTCAATTTTTTTAAGTTCAATTTTTAAAAAATAGCAAAAAGTACGTAAAAAACCTCTAGAAATTTACATCATGCCTCCTAAGGGAGTATATTATCAGCCAGTCAAATTTTACGTTTGCCAAATTTCCGCTGCAATCAATGAGATAAGTACGTAGGAGAAAGAAGTACGTTGAATTTAGGAATGTTTAAAACTAGGATATATCTGACTGTTCATCTATTCATCCTTTAAGGAAGCGTTTTTCATGACATCATAGGGCTCTCCTATATAAATAGTTAAACAGTAATAAATAGGAAATACCACGTAATGAGAAAGTTCTAAAATGTTTACATATAGTAGAGAACTTTATACTTTTTACATAATTCACGCGGTGAGAGCAGCATTTGATGAAAAAATAAAAATTTAATAGACTTTTCTGTAGCAATCACTTTCACACTTTTTTTAAGATTAATGTCATCTCAGCGAGATACTGTGATCCCTCTAGTTTCCACTTTCAATAAAAGTCCTAAATACATTCAGAGAACTGCTGAGATATCCAGTTCCTCATTGTACTTCCATTTTTACATACAATGTATTCCGTGATATTCAACTGCATATCTACCAGAAACGTAATATTACGAGAAGGATCTACTCAAATAATATTCCACTCCACACACAGCATACACAACTATACGAGTCAAGCGATAGCACATATTACATTATAAACGTGATTTAAATATTTTTATTTTACGTAGCAACTTATAGCGAATTTGAGTATAAATTGTTTCCACTATTTGAAATAATCCCTCTTTCCTTCCAGGGATTATATATTTTTCTTAAGATTATTTTGATGCTGAGACAGTATCGGACTCATCGCAAACTCATTACTCTCTCAACGATGCGGGATACTTATAATTTGTTTCCGAAAGTATATTTTAAATGCTTCGGGGTTCAAGTAAAATGTAATATTTTCTAAAATCCATGTCTCATACGAGAAGTCATAAATGTTTCACAAAAGTAAAGATTAACATGAATAATCCCTATGGGTGGGGAGCTGCAAACTTTTTTTTCAAAACCATTTTTATCGGTTATTTTACTCTCTTGATTTACATGGTTGTTTTAGGTTGTTTTAGTTCTCCATCACGCCTAATCATTCATTTGCCTTGGTTCTCTGCCATGCCTCATGCCGCACCGTATCAGAAACAGGGCGTGCATTCTCGCCGTTGTGGCCGAATCCAGAGCACCACGTGCAAATCATTCCACCGTGATTTTTCCCATTTCCCTCTATCATGAATCTCCCATCCACAATCTCCCTCCAAACGCTCCACCCTGTTAATCTCTTTTTTACATAATGTATTTTTTTTGGTCCGCTGAACCATCTGTCGGTGTTTCACCTGAGACACACGATCTCTTGCGCACCACCCTCCTTCCCCTCACCTCTCCCCACTCCCCCCGAAAAAATGAGCCGCCTCCAAATCTTCGCCGTCGTGATTTGTTGCCCAATTAAAGCGACTCGCACGGGTTGAAGTTATCAACGCACCTATTGCTTCAGATGATGTCTCCTTGGCTGCTGCTCCATCATCATCTCCCCCAACTTAGTCAACCCCCTCCACCCCCCCACCCGTCTAATATCCCATGACCCACACCCTACTCCTCACCCCGCCGATTCTTCCCGACCCCCGTCCTCCTACCCCTCCCCACTCCACCTTCGCCGCACCCACCCACCCGTCTCCCACGTACAACTCTCTCCACAATCCCACGCGGCAGCGGAACGAGGTGGGGTCGGGGGAAGTAAGGAAGGGAATCTGAACCACATCTGGTCGAGATCATTCCTAGCGGCCGCGCTCTCGTAATAATAATTCCGCCCCTGTCCCCATCCTTCATCACTATCCCGCGTCCCAAAGCTTCCTCCCTAGTCCACGCTGAAGCAGTTTGCTTCGGCCATCTTGCACCGTTTATTATTGCCTCTCCCCTAAAAGCGCGATCCTTATACTCTGATCCAGTATTTTTTCTAGTGTTTATCCAGGCCGCCACTACTTTCAGGCTATTTTTGGAAAATTGGAGTAAATCAACGGGGAAATATTTTCAATTTTATATATTTTTTCGGGAATCTTTGAAATAAAATGCCCGCTCTCCCTCTCTCACCCTTCTGTGATGTCAAAATCCGCTCGGAACCGCGGTAGTCAATTATTAATCGATTTCCGTTTTTTTAAATGTTACTTCGAGAGTGATAATCTCTCAGTCTTGGATCTAAGTTTTGCTAATCTTAATCACGAAGGTGGATTAAATTTGATCGCACGCCAAGGATCTGATTTATTATCGGTGGTCAGTATAAAAATAGTAGTTGAGTACAGTAGATTCACTATGAATAGAAAATGATGGGATACGGAATTCCATTCGATATAATTCATAATTATCGTCGTCCATTGTATTCATTCCCATTTTTATGCATCATCAGTGACGGTTTTTTTTGACGGACACCCATTTCCTGTGTGCTTGAATCTTTCTTACTGGGCATTTTTATTCCATTTTTTGCATTGGCCATTTCACATATGTAGTGTAACTTCTCCTGGCAGAATGAAATACGTTTACCTGAAAGAATTGTGCATCCAATGATGAAAAGTAATTAATATTAGACAGATCATGATTGATCAACAGTCCTTCAGCCAAAAAATTGGTTTCTGCACCCCTTGATTTTTCTCTATTTATTTATTGGTTACAATGTTACAACACTATTTCTGCCACACTCTAACGTCTAATCGGTGTGGCATCCATCTTTCTCCAGCCTGCATATTAGTTCCTCGAACTTCCCAGTGAAATTCTTCTTCCCATTTTCTCTTTTATTTTGTTCCGTACACATCTGAAACTTTTTTTAAATAAGTCACACAACAGTTTATCAAACATTGATAAATTGAAGACAACAATTACAAAGTGAAATGTCTAGAGCTGGGTGCAAGGCGACGATTTTTCAATCTTATCTCTAATAATCTTCCTTCGAACTTAAAGTAGATCGAGTGATATTAATAATTCAAATAATGGAATTCAAATATTAAATCGACGGTTGACTCCGATTTGATAGGTATTATATGGGAATGAGCGCAGTTATCTCCAAAAATTACAATGTGGAATATCTAGCGCTGGATGCAATGCGACGATTTTGCAATCTTATCTCTAATAATCTTCCTTCGTACTTCGTGTAGATCGAGTAATATTAATTCAAATTATATAATTCAAATATTAAATCGACGGTTGACTCCGATTTGATAGGCATTATTTGGAAATGAGCGCAGTTATCTCCAGTGTAAATCTGTCGTAAGCCATCCTAAGACAAAATTTCCTCCCAAGTTTCCCTTCATTCCTGCCCTAACCGTAATTAACATGCCTTCCAATCTCTCTCTCCCCGCTTCGAGCGGAGGGGCGATCGCCGATGCAGGGGGGGGATGGAGATGGGGAGGAAAATGAGCGGGGATCACCGAGGGAGGAGGGGGCAAGGAACGCCTCGATCCACCCGACGCTCATGTGAGCCCCCCGAATGCCCACCGGGGAGGATTCCTTATTCTAATGCCGCACCCCCATCGTGCCCAAGATTCCCGCTCACTCCCACTTCCGCTGCCGTCTTCCCTTTCGGATGATGATTTTTTGCTTATTTTTTCTTGAGATTCTGTGCGGGTTTACATTAGCACCCCTGTGGCGGAATTCCTTCCGCTTGAATGCACCCGTCCATGCCCCTATTTCATTTTTGATCTGAAGGGTTAATAAGGAAAGAAAAAAAAAATGTCACCGGAAACATTTCTTGCGAGGGATTCTCTCCCGGAAGAGGAGGCAAGTTTCACTGGATTTGTGGCCAAGGGGTAAAAATGATGAACGCTTATCCATTTTTTGGGCTCTTAAAAACTTAAACTTAATTTCACACTCGGTCATGAGACAAATATTCGCATTTCAACAGAGCAGGAACAGAGTGCCATTTGATATGATTAAGAGAAGCATATTTAAAGAACTAAAAACATTAAAAGGAAACCATCGAAGATGAACATGATTGTATTTTAATGCCAGAATACATATAGAAATGTAAATAATTCTCATTGGCGCATAATTCATCGTGATGCTTGATCAGAAATAAAAATTACACCCGCATTATAGTGTTGATGTCAAATTAGAAGACTCGTTATTTTTTTATGGAGGTGCGAAGGAGATGCTGGGAAAGACAGGTAGGTGGTCCATCATCATAGATGCAGAATAAAGCGCTTTCCACGGTAGATATTAAAAAAATTCAATTGCATCACCCCCGCACATTTCCATGCATTAGAAAAGGCGGTTGGAAAGAAGAAGGAGGAGGAAGCGCGAGGGATTTGGCCACGGCGCATGCCTTTAGTGAAGCGAGAGGGAGCCGGGAGAGGTAGGAGGGGGGGGAGGAATTGTCGGGGCAGTCAGGTGTGGGGGAGGAGGAAGGCATGAGTCTGGGAAAGGGTATGAGGGGGATGGGCAGCGAAGGGGAGAGATGGGGTTGGGAGCGGGCGAAAGAGAGCCCTCATCACGAAGCTTCCTCGGATATGCCCTCCCTTTCTTCTCACAACCG
>LYUA01000167.1:1417959-1431964 GCA_002093875.1 Calopteryx splendens
GTAAAAATTGTGGTCCATTCACTGTGATTTAAACAAAATTAAATTTTTCAGGGGAGTGATAAAAATGTCATAGTGCGACAATGGAAAATGCTGAAAAATTGTAATTTCATAAAAATCAGCATTTTTTGTCTAATTTAAGTTTATAATCCACTTAAAACCAACTTAGAGTGATAATTACGGTATTTTCTAATTTTCTTTCATTTTACAATCCCAAATGCCTTTCTTCTCATGCCATTCAAAGCAAAAAAATCATTTTTTTCAGGTTAAAATTCTTCAGACACCTTACTCTTAATGGAAGAATAAATGATTCGTATCACTACTTAATGGTTTTTTATTTTACTGCCATGGCTGCGTTGCCAAAAAATTAAGTGAAAGAATCCATTTACGTGCTAGATTAGAAAATCTGTAATAGTTATCACGCATATTTCATCACATTCTGAAAGCATATCTTTCCCTGGACGCATATTTTCATGAAACCTACTCTGTGAATAAAAATGATAAACTACAAATAACGTTCATCCTGCTGCCCAGTGCACTTTATCCTCTAGCTAAACCAGATCATACTAATTCGCCCTACTCGCGTTCAGCTTCCTCTTGTAGCTGCTTGTAATATAAACAAAAGGGTTGTAGTGAAACAGTATTTTCCAACAGTGAAGCGGTGGAGAGATATAAAAGATTGCCAGTTAGCAATTGGTAATAAAACACCGCTGATTGCCGATTTGGCTCCAAATCGCTAGAACGCTCTGGCTCGTCTGGCTCCCTCAGCCCCAACCAATAGCTATTCTCTCTTCCTCCCCTCGACACGCGCCTCTACCTGCCGTGCAATTCCGGCTCGAATTATTCCATAGTGGGTTGGCAGTAGGATGGAGAATTTTAAAAAGGGCCTCATCGAATGCACTAGTTTTTTTCTTTCCCTCCGTTGCTACCATTACCTATAATTTAAAGCTGTTTTGAACTTATATTCTTCCAACTTTATCTAGGTACATTTTCGAGAACTCTTAGACTAAACCTATAGATTTTTGCTCACTAAAAGTTTTATGATAATGTTTCATTCTATTTTCTTTGTTTGACATGAAATTATTTCGTGTTTGGAACATTATTTGGGTCAGTGGTCGCCCAGGTTGTTTTTTATTTGATTTAGAGGTGCCTCAATATCTGGGTTGTTAGTGTCATGCATGCACGCGTGTGCATTTATAGAGGAAGTTACCAAACCTATTTAATCCCATCAATGTTATTAAGACTGTTTTAAAGATTCACCAAATAATGACTTGTCCATTGCATGAAGGTCAGTTAAAATATTACTCGCGATGGGTGTGCGGTGCTTAGCCAGCGGCTCTTAACCCTGATTCAAATATTTCTGTGCAGTTTTAGACGATATTTTGAAACAACGATAGTTTTTGGCGATATCGATTTATTCATTTCAAAATAGAGAAATGTTTCATTGGATCAGTATTTTCGGTCAAAACAATTGTCGTTGGTGGTGGATCATCATTGTCATTTTTCAACAATATGAAACGTATACAGTTTCAGGAACCCATAAAAAAACGAACATAAAATTTCCATCAAGTAAACCGTCTTTTAATTTATCAAAAGTACGACATTCTGTTTTACTTCCATTGGTATATTCATTATTAGTGTCTTCGAGGTATTCAGACACTATGGTCAAGTGATCGATATTTTTCCACCATAATTCATGTCCCACTCCTTCGAATATATGTAAGGAATGTGGACATAATAGCACTTTGATAACAATTCCTCAATCGCATCTATAATTTTCAAAGCGTTTACCGAAGGAGGAGTTTAATAAATGGCAAGTTGATGTCTTAACACCTTAGTACATTAAAAATAGCTACCAGCGTGAACTTTGTGTGGGGAAATGTGAAATATATTAATATACCGACTTTAATTACTTCCAAATTTTCAAGACCCTTTCATTTCAATGCTTCTCCTTTCCCTTGCTTCTTCCTATTATTCTTACCTCTTGCTTTTCCTTTCCACTTCATATTCTCTTTAATGGCCATCTACCCACCTTTTTATCCCTTCCTCCTTCCTTTAACTCCTTCTTAAGCCCCGGTCCAATGCGATCCCAATCTACTCTTGTCTCTCTCACTCTTTCTCTCCTTCTCCTCCTCCCTCTCCCGCACTTCCCCTCACCTCCCTCCCTCTTTTGTCAACTTCGCGCTCTCTCCCTCCTCCCCGCTTCCCTTATCCCCTTTTTCCCTCCCTCCTTAAACTTCACCGAACCCCACTCCCTTGTCTCGTCTATTTAAGACCGTCAGACTAAGAATAGGCTAATTGTGGCGGTGGAGCATCTTTCTGCCTCCGCGCCTTCCCACCCCTTTCGCCTACGAAACCGCACTCCCAGCCCACCCCACTACCGCCCTACCCTTCTCCACGGCGCAGCCCCACACGAAATTTCCGTCCCCACCTCCGCCCTCATCCTCCCCTCCCCACCACCCCCTTCCTACCTCCCTCCCTTCTTTCCGTTCAACACATTTCGATCCCATTCCGCCCTTATCTCAAGGATGTGTTGAGACATTCCACCCTTATCCAACCTTCTCCAATCTCGAAATTATTTGCTACACCTTAAAAACCTACCGATGGCCCATTTCGATGTTCCAGTTGGTCGAGCGGTCCATTTTTCAACTCTAAAAATACAGTGCAAGGAACTTTATTTGGATGCTAAATCATGGTCGGTTGGGGAGATTTTCGGTTGCAGATTACATTGGAGGTTGCCAAGGGCGGTAATGAAAGGGGAGGCAGTCACAATGGGGTTCGTTATTAGGCCACTAATTCAGTGCTGCAGTTCCGAAATTTATACTGCTGTTTTGCTGTTTTGGGCGAGTAGACGTACTTAAAAAGTGAACGTTGATTCAAGCCATATAAATGAATAATAGTCAGTATTCTGCAAGGAATCTGGATAAACTGGCCCATCAATGTTTCAACACATGTTTCAGGGTCTTGCAGAGGCAGTTATTTTTAAGGGGATGACAAATATCTGGTTGTGACCATTATCTCCGACGAGTATCGGCCTTACCTCTCACTCTTTTTTCTTACACTTATTTTATCCCAGTCACACTTTTTATTGCCTCTAGCCCATATATGCTCATTTTTCTCCATCTATGAGTCAACACAAATCACGCTCACTCTAATTATAGGTAATTTGTAAGTCCTTATGGGTCTGTTTTTTATCCCGTCGTCTCTCGTGTCAGGTAAAACATTTCAAAATTGAAAAAATAGTTAATCATCTCATTATATAAGATTAATCTCTCCATTATATATGCTTCACGTGTCCACGTTCACAGTTTCAGGTTAGCAGCCCTTTATGTTAGTGAGTGATACCCCTCATCATGTTTGCTTTTCTTAGTAGAATTTCATACTAATTGAATATACTTTCACGTCTGCTGTGGCTCATACTTTCCCTCAGCATTTCCTTAGATGAATTCGTTCATCAGTAATTCGCAATCTTCGTGTCCGATTACTTTAACTTAGCGACACCGAGGGTATTTCTACCCTGAGAGTTTATCGATGCTTATCAAACGTCACATTCCTGTGCATTTCATGTGATTTTGTGTAGTTACAAGCTGATTTCAGATTAGGCAAGGGTTAGATGGTCCAATCTAATATCTCGCAACTGCGCATCCTTTTTCTTCTGTTATTGCTATAAATCAATTGAAGCATTATATACAATTTTCTTTTGGCACTAGGAAAGATGAGAAAAAAGCTATTGATAAAAACCTCTCCCCGATTTAATGGACCGCGGTCAATCAACACTCCCCTCCCCCATCCTCTTCGCCGCACCCTCCACCCCACCCCAACCAGCCTTCCCTTCCCATCGCTTACCATTCTTTTCTCCCTCTTTTCCCTCGCCCCCTCCCGACTCCTAACCACCCTCGTACTCTCCCTCCTCCAACATCTCGAGAACACCCCCATCCCTTCGTCGGGGGATGTACCTTCTTCCACCCCGCCCCCTCTTCCGTAGTTACAGCTCCACTCCTCACACCCCCTCTATTTCGGTCCATCTCGTAGAGGGAGATGAGTGCGCTCCAGCGTGCATCACGCTGTCCTTGGGGAGGGGTGGGGCCGGGGTGGAGGGAGGAGGCATTGGCGAAGGACTCGGGGAGCAAGGAGCCCCCCTCGTCTCTTCATATACCTAAGCATCTCTCCCTCATTGGTTTTGGTTAAGGCGACACCCGAGGACAGCTTCTCCCCCTTCAACCGCCTCAAGACATTCCCCTTCTTTTACCCCCTTCCCTCCACCCCATTCACCCCGCTTCGGAGTTTCCTTGGAAACCGTTCTTGTCTACCTCCGAGCTGTATTTTCCTCCCTCCTAAAATATTTTCGGCGGAATCGTAATAAATCGTGTCTTGTGGGGAGATGTGTTTAAAAGAACGAGGATTTCAACAAAGTTTGGTTTCTGTACACCCAGGCGGCACCCGAAAAATATTGAATTTCTTTAACCGCCATGGGGAGTATATCTTCTCGGCACGGGGGGTTGGGTTTGGGATGCGTGGAATTCCTCTGGTGGGTTTCATCGGTGAAACGGACGTGTGACGAGGAGCGAGGACTGGAAAAGGATGTGGGGATGTACTGGGATGTGACAATTCGAATTTATTTGCTGCCATGAGAAATTGGATACATGGGTTCCCACACGTACAATGTGAGCGTAATGGTTTCGCAAGAAAGAATATAACCCATAATATACATTAATAATAATTAATATATTTTAATGTTTTGAGACTTAAAGGGACCAAAGAGTAAATACAATTAGCAAGAATAATGTTATAAACTGTAAAGCTATTTCTGTTATTAATGCAATTTTGGTAGGGAAACACTTTTAGGAGAAAAATGGCCATTGGATTGGCACATAAGATTGGTATATATATGTTTTCATGCAGAACGGAGATTACACTTCTTCTTGCTAATAGTTCTTTTGGAAAACTATTCTATAAAGCAACATATCATCAATCCCCTTTCTATTTCCGGAACTTCTGTCCTATTTACCTCACCAGATTTACTCCCTGAAATAATCCGAGAAGTCCAATCGGATTCATAACAGAGCAGCAACAAAAAGCATAGAATCCGCTAAGAATTCTTAAATTTATTATTTATCGTGAACAATGCTGCCAATTTCTTATTAAGTCTTGTCTGGGAGCTTTTCATATCTTATGCCTAAAATTATATACCGCGACATTCTTAATGCCGTGCCGGCCAGTTCCAAGGTTTGTGGTTGTTTGTTGTTACTGAGTGTTCGTTTTCCGATCTCACGACTACTCTGTATTTTTAATAATATTTACAATTCAATGGCAAATCTAAAGTGATTATTATAAAATCAATTAAACCTTTTGTTAAATTCTTCATGCTCTCTCACGCAGCTGCGATGAAACGTATTTCTTTCGTTCACTTCTTTGATTTTTCCTTTTTTCGACGGTTTACCGTGAGCTCTATCAGGAATCAAATGATGTGGGCATCAAAATACTTTTTTTCGCGCATGTTAAATCGCAGTTTTCATTCCCGCCAAACATTCTGACTGAGAATCCACTTAGTTATCTGACGATTGATTACCTTTGACGATGTGACTGCCCTTACTTCGAGCGTAATCGTTTACGCCTTTCCCTGAGGAAAAACACCCGATGCCGGCGCGGGTGGTCTCCATAATTTTCAAATCGATAGGCCATTAGGTCTCCCATTCTTATCTTAATCAGATTTAACGTGAAATAACCTAAATAATTATGAATATTTATCCCCATTCCTAACACCTGCTTCGGGGTTCACTTTTGAGGAAGGGGTGGATGAAGCGGGGCGATATGCGTGGGGTTTGAAAACACACCGATAATTTGAGATGGAGGGGAATGGTAAAAGCAAAAGAAAGCGATGAAATGAGAGCCGGATGGGGACGGAGAGGAAGTAAATCATGAATTTTTAATCTATGGCTCCGTTTTAAATTACGTTCGTGTGGGTATTTGGGAAAATATTATTGGTGCCTCCACGACGAGGGCAACAATGAACAGTGACAAGGGGATAACTCCCCGAGTCAGAAGTGCTCATTATGTTCTAGCCTAGAGGGTCTGCCTTTCTCGTTCATTCTCTTTCCCTCTTTCTCTCTCTCTCTCTCTTTTTCTCCCCCTCCTCCTCACCGACCTCTTCATCCCTTCACTTTTTTGAGG
Source organism: Calopteryx splendens (assembly GCA_002093875.1). Classification (NCBI taxonomy): domain Eukaryota; kingdom Metazoa; phylum Arthropoda; class Insecta; order Odonata; family Calopterygidae; genus Calopteryx; species Calopteryx splendens. Next base: position 1,424,128 of record LYUA01000167.1, read on the forward strand.
GCCAAACTCACCATATGCCCTCCGCAACCCCTTCCACCCTTTCCCTCCACCCCCTCTGGTTCCTTCGGCCTGTATAACACCGAAGCGTCCATTCATCTTTTGCGGGCGCTCCGAAATCCGATACCAATCAGCATCACGAAACGGCCTCCGCGGGATTTTTTTATTATTATTATCGTTTGGACGAGACCTAGTCGCTCCCTTTCGGTAGACCGGTCCTATTTCACGAAAAGGTTGATTATTTCCCTCCCGAAATTTATGTCCACGAACTTATTTCACGCCCCTCAAGGAGTACGATCCGACATCATTCCTGTGAAGAGATGGAATTGGAGTAATTACGGTGGTACTGGACTAGTCGGATAACCTGAAGGTATTGGTTTCCATTCCTACCAAAATCGCGAATGCGTTCCCGGTGATGTGATGTATATTATTAATTTGTGTCATCAGTGCGGAATAACAGTAGACGCCAGAGCTTTCACTCCTTGTGAAGACTCCCACGGTGTGATGTTGTTGAGTCTCGTGCCTTCCGGGATTTCTTCCACGTAGGTCCATCTTTCTGGGAAGACATTTTCGCCGGCGTTGCAGTTGCCAATTTTAAATAAATACGATTTTTTTAAATCCATCTATTTGCAAAATATATGCAAGTATTTCATCCGTGGATAATCGTGATTTCTGTCATTGAATAATTAGGATTTTTCGTGTGATTAAATTTAATTAAAATTTTTCTTATTTCCGATGAAAGAAAATTTGTTATGGGCTTTCAATTTTCAAGACATTTCCACTTTCAAGCCCCTATTCACAAGGCCTATAATTGGTTGTATTAGACTTCAATAACAGAATGACTGAATAAGCGCATTCATAGCCGAACAGAGAATTTTCCGGGCTGGGAAATCGCGTTTTAGGGTAATATGATAAGACATTAGTAAACTAGGATTTCATTTCAGAAATAAAAAAGGAAAAAAGATTTTTGACCTGTAGATGATTTTTTTTGCTGCAATTATTTTTTTTCGTTATTCAGGGATCATTTTTGCTAAATAAAGGTTTTCTTTAATCAGATGTAGATGTATTATGGGACGTTCGGCGGCGTTTCCGCACACCCAGGATTCATTCACAGACTCGCGTGCCCGGCTCTTAAACTAAATGTGAAAAGCGAACAGGGGATTTCTTTGTTCCATCGTGTTAAGACATAAATCACTTGCCTTGGTGAACAATTCTCGTTGGCGCTCAATAGAAACCAATAAAATATGCCACCCTTCTGGCCTCTGGACGGACGCAAAGGATTATTTGTGCTCTCGTTAATCGAATTGCGCGAACTGCTCCGATGTTCGATCTCCATTTCTAAATGGGACAACCATATCGTGGAGCAATAAAATTCCTTCGCTTAGAATTTGAGAGCAGAGATTGGGTTGCATTAATTTTGGTGATTGAATGCAGACGTTAAATTTTGTGTTGCCCAGCTTGCAAATGTTTCCTTTGCGTGTAACTTCATTATATTCCTTTCACCTATTAAAAGGGTCGTATAACGTTACCTTCAAGGCAAAGAGCAAGATAAACTAGTTATTTCATCGTGAACTGGCATTTTTGGTGCAAGTTCTGATGTTATTGTGTTATTTTATGGTCGGAATCTTTCGAGGCAGTTAAACAGCTGCCCTTGCTCAAACAACTAAACCTACGAATTAACTCTACCTCATTATCAATTTCGGAGATTGTTACATTTTTTTTCGGGGGCCGGGTCAGCCTCCACTTGACAGCGCCGCGGGGGAGGAAAGCAGCGAAGATGAAGGGTCGAGCATTATAGAGGACGGGGGAAGGAGTGGAGAAGAAGAGTTAAATAGGGGAGATGCCCATTGAAATTCCGGGGTTTCACTCTTTGCTAGCGGCTCCGGTTATTTGCCATTGTCCTTGAGGTTTAGTTTAACAATCTCCTCTGAGCAGTAGTAAGATAGGAAATCGCCTAATCACCACCACATCACTCACTGCTTTGATAAAAGAGGAAGGCTCTTCACGGTAAGGCTTCAAAACAGGCGTGTCCAACTCAAATCATGTGTGGAGTCACTTAATTGTCAAGGCAAGTTGATACAACCACACCCTAATCTTTCCTACTGTGGCACTCTCCAATCATTGACACCCATGTCTTCTTCTTGTGTACTTATTAGTGCTATTTTTTCTAGTCATTTATTACAACATTTAAATAACAATATGTAATATTAAAAACACAATAAGACATTAATTTTCTGATAGTTAATAGTTATTCGTAATTTATCGTTAACTACGTAATGGGCAAACATGTTCCGCCTCCCGCAATAGAAATAAAATGAAAATACGGTTATTGAACTTCACAGTTGTACTCAAATTAAGAAAGGCTGAAGAATATTCCGTGGCTTACTCACTGAATATGTGAATAGGTGGATGTAATTTCAAACCTAATCGTTATATTTGGCCTGCATGAAGAAAGTATCACTCGTGGCTATTTTAATTGTCCGTATACTATCCTAATACCTACATTATGCAAACTATCGCGTGGGCGTAAACCCGAAATAATGGCAGCGTATGTCGCTTTCCACTCATGGTATGAGGAAATAAGAGAGATAAATATCCTATTTTTAGGGCATCGCATAAGAGCATAATAAGCGAATTCAAAATGAGGTTGGATCTGTGTCGTGAGGGAGCACGAAATATATAGTACACAAACGTCCCGCCGCCAACCTTCGTGATCGACGCCCCTGAGCTACGTTGGATATCTCGCGCACGATTACCGTGGCTATTATTTCCATCCCAACGTCTAATTTCCACATTCCCTCTCCGTTACAAAACCATTTCTCATAAGGTGCCATCCTCTTACGTTTCCCCTCCCCTTTACACTTCCCCACGCATAGTCCACAGTCCACACACCATAGGCACTCGCATTCGTAGGGCTCGGTCGGTCCCTCAGCTCTCTCCCGGCGATTATTCGCCCGTGGGGCCCATCGTCCCCTCCCCCTGACTCCTCTCATCTTCCACCCTACATCACAGGCCACGGCTCACTCCCATTCTCCCATCATCCCTCTCTCCTCTCCCTTCCTTTCGGCTCCCTCTCTCTCTCTCTCCGCTGCCACCGACCAGAAGCAATTCTCAGCCAGTACTCCGTGGAGGAGGGGGTGTTCGGGGCATGTGGAGAAGGGCATTCAAAAGCCGGGCGGCCCATAAGCATAGCGGCTCGCCCCCGAGCGGGGGCACGCCGATTCGACCCGCCCGTCTCTCCTCTCCTTCCGCACCGCACCCAGAGACGTCCAGAAAGCCGCGGCCCCCAAGGTGCTCACTTCTGGTTTCTTTCTCTCTCTCTCTTTTGGGGGAAGAAGAGGCTAGCATCTGCTCCGCTCTTTCCCTTCTCTCTCTCTCTCTCTCTTTGCATTCTCCTCTTTTCTCGACCCAACCAGATCCCTGCTCTGAATTTACGTCCCGATGTGCTCTCTTATTTTCATCCCGTAATAATCTGTGATCATCGTTTGATTTTCTACCAAACGGTTCGCCGTTAGAATTCTCACGATGGGGTGAATACTTTCTGTAGAAAGAAAAGTTTCTCTCAACGTGATGACAGTATTGCGAATAAAATGAGAGTTTTTCATCAATTGTGGAAAATAATGTCTGCTTATCGGGGAGAAATTAAAGTAGTATTTTAAGAGTAATTGGCAGATAAAATCTCTCCTGTTAGCTAATGGCAACTGTCATGACAGATCTGAATATCAGATGTAAACTCATTCTTATAGATAAATGTTTACCGACAATGAGATGTTCTCATTCACTTTACTGGAGGTGAATCCAGCTAACTGGGAGATAAACCTGCCTGCTTTGATCTTAGCCCAATGAAATCTTATCTCGTCAGTGGCTGTAGCTTATGTGAATTTACAATTCAGCTAACCTATATGGTAGCTTCCCAGAACAGTTTGGATTTCCTCCATCCCATTTCATTTCCCAATTATTTCCTTTCGCATGTTCCCAATTATTTCTTCCATCAAATTCCTCTTCAGTGCTCTTCAAAGCATGAGGAATCAACTTTTTTCAACCTTTAATCCATCTCCTCCTTCGGCACTCTTCTCTCTCCTCTCCCCTCCCCTCTTAGCTCCATTACTTCTGTAACGCTTTCTTACCTTTCCTTACCGCCACTCTCTCTCTTGTTTTCTCCTTGTTCCGGGCGTTAACGAAAGCACTCGCTTCAAACACGCTCACACGAAATTCATTCACATTAAGTAATAAAAAGCGCAGAGCACTAGGTAAAGGATCATTCTTAATTATCTTCCGAGTTCAGTATTTTAGAAGCTGCCCAAATGGAAAAATGGGAGACTAGCACAACGCAAGAAATGCGATTTAAAAACTTGGTTAATTTCTCCGAATCGAATTTCGTCACAGGGAATGTTTCACGAGCGTTCATATTAATTCGTTTCCGTGCTAAATCCACCCTTTACCAAAGGCAAGTAATATTTCTTTATGTGCATGGAAATTCTGAATAAGTAAGTGTAGAAGAACGTTAGAGGAATTCAAGTTCACCAATGCACCCTTTTCCTTGGAAAAATTAAATTGATTATATTTTCAATTAATTCTCATAACACTGCAGTGCAACGTAGAATTTTGTAATTTCGTTGCTGAGATTTACGAGTTTGGATTTACCTTAAACGTGAAGAAGTTCATGAAAATTAAATATAAATGCAGGTCACGCGAGTTTTTTGTAACACAGCATGAAAGAAAACTAGTCTACTCCATTAAATTAGCAGATATTAATTATAATTCCGTATAACATTCCTGAAAAGACAGGAAATTATCTCGGATTATGACATACCTATATAAGTATTATTTAGCGTTAGCGTACCAGATAAAGATAAAAAGATAAAGAAATTTCCAAGATAGAGACGATTGCCCAAAGGGGCAATTTTATAGGTAGGGCAATTGCCCTATTTTCCCAAACGGGGTATATTTTAACACACTATATTTTCGTCAAATTGTTTGTCAATATTTAATTCATGAAATGGTTTGGTATACATTTGTAACTGTGGTGTGATAACCGAGGTATAAGTTAGTTGCACGACAGTGCGCTCACCAATACGAAATATTAGAGTCGAACATTTACAATGTGGTTTGAGGCGATCTTCGTCATATTTCCTACTCTGATTCACACCATATACATTTATTATTTTGTGGTATAACGCTCTCATCCAGGAGAAGAACCCATTAAAAATATTCTACCCTACTATAGAAATATTTATCTGAATTCATTTTGTATCAAGAACAATAATTATCTTTCTTCAAAGCTCATCAATTTATTTACAGATAAAATTAATGTTCTGTCGATAGTAAAAATGAACAAGGTCCTGTAAATTACGGTAGGGCGTTTAGATAATATTTTTTGTAATCTTTTATATGATTGATTTTTTTGCCTATAAATTCATTTTTATAATTTGATAATAATGAATCTTGGAGCATTGGTTCACGTTTATTCTTAATATTTTTGAAAGAAAATAAATCTTGGAATATGTCTTTTAACTGAGTAACCTGAGCCTAAACATGCGGAAAATTCACAATATAAAAATCATTCGCCTGAACCGGGAATTTTTCGCCTAAATATTTTTTATGATCAACGTGCATCTGAGAAAAATCCTCGACTAGTAGTACACATTCAAGATTATTTCCTTTATGTTTAAGGGAATTTAAGGGAATTAATTATTAGTAGGGCTATGTATACCTTCATTAATATATCCAAACTCTCTATTTACCCATTGAAAAACGTCTGGTGTTTCCAAACTAACGCATATCTGATCCGGATTCAAACTCCTCAGAAGTATTTCCATCTTCTTCGTCTTGTAACCAACCACGCACCAAGTATGTCGTCCTCCTTACTGTCTCACATCGTTCTATTATAATCCGTGTTTGCAAATGCACTGTTCACTCCCTGGAAATCTACCGTTCCCCCAACCTCATTTTTTCCATCCATAATCCTTTCACAGTTTCCTTCTCGTTCATGTCCCGCATTCCTCGTAGGTTTCCTCGGATTAGCCACGCCTTCAGCCCCTTTATCCGCTTCTCCCAATAAGCACTGCGAGTGTAATATTCTCTCTATGTCTCTGGCACCACCCGACGCTTCACGCTACCATTTTGCGTCCGCGCGGTTTTTTTGTTTCCGTAATCTTTGAGTTTCTATTTCGGGAAACCTTATCGCTTACAAGTACAAACCAGAAAGAAAGAAGTTTATTTGTGATCCTGAAGTGAAAGAAACGATGTGTATCGGCTCTGCATGATTCTCGGGTTTTCATCGCGTTCGTCGACCTGAATTGATAATAACAGTTTCGCCGCCATTCCTGCTGGCAATCTTCAGGTCGAGGTACAGACCTTCGACCTGAAGACATTAGCTGTAATGTCGGCGAAGCAGTTGTTAATTCAGGTCGGCGAACGCGGTGAAAACCCGGGAATCATGCAGATCTCATCGAATCCACGCCGCTGAAACCTACGAACGAACGTCAATGTGTATCGTATCACCAATTTCTAGTAAAAAAAGGCTAACTTCCTAATATGTCCAAGAATTATTAATTTTTTGGTCGTAGCATTACGTCAATTTATTTAAACCGAAAATAATTTTAGCAATTATCCCTTCTTTAACGTAGCTTCGTTTATGCAGCTGAGAGTTCTTTTAGAAATTCCATATTTTTCCAATATTGAATATGGACTTGAAAAAGGGTATCAAGATTTAGATAGCTGCAGGGTTAGTTATTTTGCTAACTTGGTGCTTTTCATGCATTTTTGAGATGTAATTCCTGTCGGGAAATTTAAATTTGTCGATTTTATTGCTAGGACAAATCTATTTTTTATGTTGCATACTTCAAAGGTTCGTCCCTCAAACGCACAGCTACCTAACTTGACACGCCAACTAAAATTAACTAATTTAATTGTCATTTGGAGAGATATAATTACTGCTGTGATGAATAAATTCCATAAAAATTTCATAATGTAGCTATCAACAACTTAATGTATTCCCGTTCATATGCTTTTGTTCAAAAGCTTAGAATTAAGTGTAAACACCTAATTTTTTGTTGATGAGATGATACATATTCTAAAAAAATTGTTGGTGCAAATTTCTAGTGCTCTATCTAAGCGAGCAGCAAGTATTGTAATTTTTTATAATAATTTAAAAAATGTATGCTATACAGAAATTATTTAAAAAATACGTGAAAATCTGTGAAACATTACGGAAGTATTTCAGCATGTGGATAGATGGGTAAAGGAGGATCAAAATCAGGATGTAAAACGGAATCCTTTCACGGCAAATGTGAAAATAGAATTCCTCTCCCCCGACAAGGAAGTCTTAAATCATTCCCTATTTTGTACCGGCGAGCATAAAAAAGCAAGAAAAAATGTGTGCCCCAATTCATCGCGTTCACGACGTTGAACCGCGCTTATTTTTATATAAATGCTCATGCTCTAAAGATCGGAGAGAGTGTTGGACACAGGATAGTGATTTTTTTTGTTCGGTTAAGGGCAGGCGTAGGTGTGAAGATGTGTGATAACAAGATACCAACTCGAGCGTCAGTCGGGGAGAGAAGTCGGGGAGGGAACGGTGCACCTCTCTCACTACTTTCCTCTTCAATTCCCCATTCCCCTTCGCTTCGCCCCCTCCCTCCCCCAAAGTGAGCACCTATCAGTAGGAGGGGGCTCTGAAAGCAGCGCGTAAAGGGGCGAGCGCGGAAAGAAAGGACTTTGAAAGGAGTTGTTTGTTACGGTGCGGATGGACGACGAGGGGAAAGGGCAGTGAAAGAGGCAGGAAGAGGAGAGGAGAAGAAGAGGAAGGGAGGAGGGAGGCGTGAGGAATCGGGAGGCA
>LYUA01000167.1:1439088-1459368 GCA_002093875.1 Calopteryx splendens
GCTGTGTACCATTTTTCGGGTACCAGGTCATCCTAGGAAGCCACTGGGGACACATGAAAAGGAACTGGCCCCCATACCCTGATGTGTGAATTTCACACGCCATTGGGCTTTGTATTGGGTTGGTCCTACCCTCACCTACCAAACCAACCATAGGGTTGATTACTGTGTTTTTAAGCTTGGTTTCTATACATGGCCCTAAAATCCGCCGGGACGGCGTGTGGCAGGGAGTGTTAGGTCACCAGCCATTAGTGGTATTGAGCATAATTGGCATTCCTAATCATTCCACTTTCGGGAAGTTCAAGCTGTCGTGCTTGTTTCCTACTTTTGTAGTCGCGAGTTGTGCGATGGATAAAGGGTTCCTTACTTCGAACTGTTCGGCAGTCAATCTCTCTCATGTTTCCGAGGTGGTCTCGCTTACCAATTTAATGTGGAGCAAATATTATTCCGTCTGTATCAGTTTTAAATTCGAATGATTTGCATCTATCTAGCAGTTGAAGTTGTGCTGGCATCCGCGTTCTTTCCCAACCAAGAATTTATAATAAAACTCTTTCACCCTCAGTTCATTCATAATTATTCTTAACAAAACGGTCAGATTTCCTGAGTATCATTTTCAATTATGAGATTAGATCCTTCTGCGTATGGTCCCAAATGCTCGAAGGATAGGTATTAAACTTTAGGTCTAACCAGCGCGAAATAGCCCTTCTCCCTAACCTTTTCATTTGAATGAATTTTCCTATTCCTAACGTGCTTACCTTATGTAAGGCCCGATGTTAGATGACTCCTGGGTATTTTACATGGTACGCTACAGTGTATACCTCCTGGTATAGTACACCATGAGAACACCCGTGCTTCAGCTCCCCGGACATCGTCTTTACCTTCATGAAAGGCCCTTATAAGCAACGGGGCCGAAAAACTCCAAACCTTAACGCAACATATTACAATTGTTCCTTCCCTTTCCTCGTCAATCTCACTCGGTGGCACATCCCAAAACGTAGGATTCGTTGAGCCGTTATCCGGTGGCACATAGAATCTCTTTTCAACGGGAACGCTCCGGCCTCCAACTCTCCCACTTCCGCAGACTGACCCCACGTCTTCTCTGTTAGGTAAGCTACTTCCCACTCTCCCGAGTTAACGGCGGGATATTCGACGGGGAGTTCTGGGGACCGAATAACATCCCTTACATTCCATCCCACGTCATTTCACGGGCGATTCCTATCCTCGGCAAGTTAGTGGGTTCCAGAGGCTGGCTCAGAAATTTGAACCGTCACCGAACACCGTCTCAAGCTCAGCGACTCAGGCACCCAAGAACTCACGATCGGATGACCTCCTGGGTGGAGATAGAGCCGACCTATCGGGAGTCATCCCACTCTATTCCTATCTTCAGTGAATTCTAGAAAAACTTAACGTATTCCCGGCCTGCTGTGGCTTGGAAGAATACCTATGCGAGGCTTAAGAGAGTTGCCAACGAGGGTTTCATTATGAAAGGGCTCAAAGGTATATCCAAATCTCATTTTTTTTAAATAAAAGTCACAAAAAATATGTATCCCAATCAATTAAGGAATTGGAATCTCCACCTATTATTTAAGTCCGTTCGTTGTTTTAATATAAGAATATTTTGACCTGGTGGTCTATTTCTAATATTGAACTAGCACAAGCCTTAGGCGGTCTATAAAATGCGCATAAGAAAACCTTTTGATCGAGGAAATTTTTTTGAGTACCAAATACTTCGTAAGCAGCTATCTGGAATTGTCTCAGCTTCGATGGAGCACGAGTTGTAAACTGCAAAAAAACACACCTCAAATTTATTCAATCTCTGATTTATGTAATTCTGAAGGATAATGGGAAATTCCAATCTGTGCTTTCAGTCAATAGCTAACAAGGCGTTTATCTGTGCTATGGATGAGGTGGTGAAATTAGACAAACTTATTATTTAACATTCGACAGTTAACTACCACTATAGAGATAGTTTCCTCGGCATAAGGCTTTCCAGTAGAATTAACGGAGTTCTTAGTCTTACTTTTAATAAATCCTCAAGAAATCGTTCCGTCTCATTGACTCTTATTCCAATCCTTCTGCTCATTAATATTTCGTGAGTATCAGCGTTACTGGCACATAATTTATTTTAAGCATATTTTTTGGCAACGAATTTTAAAATCTAATGAATAACCTACACTCTATCTAAAAAAAAGGACAACAATGCTGGAGTATACTACCCGCTACACACTTGGCTCACTCACTTGTTCACACTTGGTGTTGAACACCTGAACGGTTCTGCGGGTTCTTACACGATTGGATTGCCAGCTGAAGATCAACGAATGATGCTAAAATATCTGTGCAGAACTGGGGTAAACTCTCATTTATGCTTTTCACTTGGCTAAAAAAGGTTTACCATCAATCCTCGGGACGAGGCTGCAAATCGCGAGCGTCATTTCAACCTCCTCGAAGCCACTTAACCATTTCAATTCGGACTTAAGCCCCTGAAATATTCTAGAATATCTTTGTATCCGCAACCCATGGCATCATTGACGCCTATATGAGCCATGACAGAAAGTCATCGTGACCTCAGTCGCCGCGCAAACTTCCTCCGTCACTTGAAGAACGCCATCACTTGGAATGCACCAGGCCGTCATAGGCTCTGGCTCACACCCTCATGGTCCACCCTTTTCCCGTTAAGGGTACATCACACGGATGACATTAATACAGACTATCACTAAGATTCCTACACGGACGGTAACTCCTCGGTGGTGCTATCAAAAGGAGTGAAGGTGCAGGTACCACCCGGGCTCTCTTCAATTAGCACCTGATAATTGCTGGAGACGGGGAAGGGGTTTGCCTTCGCATCTCCCATCCCACGCAGCAGTTTTAACGTCCCCCCGCCACTGCCAGGAGAAAATCCTTAAATCTTCCTTTTTTATGAATACGTCCGCCTCCCCTTCATCAAAATGTTAAACCCCGGGTAGTTTCTCAAGCACCCTGCTGCTTGTTGCTACTCCGTGCATTCCCGTTGGAGCGTAGAGATTACGGGATTCCACCCTCCAAGTCCTATCCTCCTCAGGAAGAGTTTCCTCTTCTTCAACCTTGGACTGAAGCTCCTACACGGTTCTCTCTAACTCATGTCAGTCGCAAGTAAAGAGCGATTTCGCCGCCGGTTATTTTTGTTTTGCTCCTACTGATTCATTTCATAATGTTAGCACATTGGCCGAAGCCTTTTGGGAACCAAAATTGTTTGTTCCAAGTCGCAGCACCTATTATTTTTGGAGATGGCATGGAAAGGCAGATAAAAGAGTAACGAGAAAATTGTGGCACAAAAACGTTACAGCCTATTACACAAGTCATAAATATTGCGCAATAAAAATTATTCTAAAGCACATTTCTGTGCGTTATATTAATCTACGTGGAATTAAAGGCAAATTTTGCCGATCGTTGTATTGCAATAATAGGATGCTTGTATAATTGTTGAAGAATATACATTACAAAGCATAATTTCAGATTCATTTTTAATTTTATTTAACGCTGAATAAAGAAGACTCCAAATGCTACGGGTCACAATGCTCACTTTTTTCGATATGATTCGCATAAATTCTTTTCATTTTGGAAATAAATAGAAAGGAAGAAAAAAAATATTCTTTTCCGGTTACTGTAGGCATATCACATCATAATATTTTGCACAAACCGATGTTGTTTTAAAGGCAGAGACATTATTTCACCTGATTTTGTATTTTAAGCAGGTACCTTTAAGTTACCCGATATCGTATTTATGTTTGACAACCATTTCAGTTAAGTTCGTATTCAGGTGCTTATCGGTCGAATCCTGAATGGGCTAAAAGTTGAACTTGTTTTAATGAAGAAGAAAATAAGACAAAATTATCACATTAACAAAGTATTTCACGAGGAAGGTTTGCTTTTTCTATTATTCGCAGCGTTTACACAGGATTTATTCCTACCCTTCTCCTGTAGGATTTCATCACTGATCATTCGCGCAGGTTAAACGACTCTGTAGTTATTGTATGTAAATATGTGCAACAAAAACCGAAAAAACTACGCAGAGGGCATTGTCACCGGTGGCGTTTAGCACTATTTCTATCTTATGTGGCATGCAGAACCTGGCCGAAAGGCATAATTTTACATATTTTTCATTCACAATTTTTAAAATTCCAATGCTTTTAACTGTATTTATTTGTGAAAATCCAACTCATTATTTCATAATAAAGTAGTATGCCTGCCAGTCAAGGTGATGTGTTCAGCAAGTATTATCGGTACAATAATTTTAACACACCACTAGTGTAAGGTGTCATGGATTTAGTCCAATATTTTTTTTTAATGTTTGAAAATCTCATTAAGCTGAGTGAATAAATTGATAATTTGTTTAAAATATATACTCATAATACATGATTATATGGTAAACCGAATTCCATTTATCGGCTTTATTAGTTTTCTGTGTAACCGAGAACCACATAGAGAACCGGCAATTTTCTTTTAACCCTGAAGTGACGCTGAAAGGGGCGCTGGAGGGCATGAGCTCGACGATATGAAGGAGGAGGGATATCTGATCCCCAGCATCTCACCATTCCTAATTAAGTGCCTCCACATTAAAACTAAAACCTGACCAAGTCGAATGGGTGGTGTCGTCCTGCCACCTAGCGGCGAGGGAGGGGAAGTAGGTGTCTAGGGGTCTCAAGGTATTCTTTTCCAGACTCCCCAATCTTTCGCATCTTCTTCCCTCACCCCACTCTCCCGCTTCCTCTCCTCCCTCCATCTCTCTCCCTCTCTCTCTCTCTCTCTGCCTTCCCCCCTCACCCTACACACACACGCATTAACGCACACGGGCACACATTATCTCCCTCGCGGTACATCTTACCTCAGTCCCTCTCACTCTTTTTTCTCTCTCTCTCTCTCTCTCTTACTCCCCTCCCTCCTCCTCCAGGCTTTTACAACGACATCTTCCTCCTCCCTTCCCCCCCCCATCCTCCGCTCATCCCGCCCTCCCACTCCCCTCCCCATGGAGGAGCCAGGTGGACTACTCTCCTCAAGTCTCTTTCCGGTCCCTTTCCCATACCTTCACCTCTCTTCCTCCTCCTTCCGGAATGAAGCGCGTGCCACGGTTTGTCACGACCTATCCGGGAGGATGGGTGAGGACAGCTGCGGCGAGAGGGAGAGAGAGAGAGAGGAGCACGGGGAACGAGGGATGCAGGGAGACTGAAAGCGGATAGGGAATCGAAGGGAGAGAGAGGAAGAGTGCGAAAGGGAAAGAGAGAATTCGTTAATTTAGATCCGAGGCAAACGTCCCTGTGAGTAGGTAAAGGACAAGGCATTAAAATGCTAGACATTATTGCTTCATTTTGCGATATTTGTTTGTGTTGTGGTAGAATAACAGCTTCGATTTCAAGAAAACTAGACGACTGCCCATGCAGAGGATGAGAGCGCCTAGGTCACGAGCAAGAGCGAGATACGTTAAAATAATCTTGAGAAATTTAATGGCAAGTCAACTCCGTTTCACGCAATGAATTAAAAATATTTCTGAGAGATCTTTCCGAATCATAAAATATCAAGGCTATTGTAACATAATATATTTTTAAGGCCATTATCAATTTATTTTTGCTTTAGATGCGCAAAAAACTAAGCGGGATATCAAAATTATAACAATAAAAAATAAAAATTATAAAATTTATAAATTACCTCAGTTATGTTTTGACTATTAAACATTTGGTACCATTTCACGAAAAACTCTGTCATTATCACAAAGTTCACAGAGATTATCACGGTTATTACCACTTGCAAAGATTTTTATTTCTGTCACACTCAATCTTACGAATCTGCTCATGCATATAAATTTAAATGATAAAATTAAACACAGGAAAGCCTAATGAATATCATCCTTTTTTCTATAAGGAGAACAGTATAAAATAGAATTCCTATGAATCCTTACCCTTGACATGGTGCACTCAAGTCGTGAACGATGAACATTAGGTGTTGAAGGAGATAGAAAAAATACTGAAACCAATGGTTACTTTGTTTTCTGGTGAAAACGCGGCAAGACATAGTGACGTGGCGGTCCTCTAAAAATAAATTTGAGAAATAAGGTCGCAGTTAATTATTATACCGTTAACTTGCACGCATTTTTTAACAGCCTGCCTCACGAGTGGACAGCCGATGTGGTGTGATCGGCTTCCTCTTCCGGGATTCGAGTAGGAGTCGCTGTTCATCTTTCCATGCTGACGGGAGGAGTGACCCATGTTAGAGGACTGATATTTTATCTACCATTTATTCATTCATCATGCCACATTTTTAACGATAAAACGATTTTCAGGGTTGCCGGTGAAAAATAAAATATAATTGAAATTTTATTTATGACTATTACGGTTAAAAATGTTATCCTATCTAAACCGGATGTTAAAATTCTCTACTATTCAAGACCAGATGGAGAGTTTAAATAATTAAAATTATTAATTAGTTCCCGTCATTAAGTTCATTAGAATCTTCCAACAAAACTGCTTGCTCATATTTTTACTTTTTTTGGCGTCTGTTTCTCCGCCTTATTGAACATTTTTGCTGCCATGAGGAGCTGGTGCTTTTAGTTTGTTACTGGCATACGAAATTTCTCGAACTAAAGGAACTGAGGTCGTATTGCGATGAGAATTTTCCTAGCCAGATAGTGGATGGCAATTGTCATCAGTCCTGAGGCGGAATTTGGTCAGGAGAGGTGTCGTTAAATACATGGCCATAATTAAAAACCTAATGCAGGGGTAATTCTAATATAAGTTCATATATTTCCTGATATAAAGTTTCCATGCATACTGAGCAACTTACTGTTGAGGACTAAACAATTTATATCTTCGTATCATCAAACGTAATCCTATCATTGGAGATTAATTAAAGGTAACCGAATTACATAACTTTTTGAAAATAAGAGATGAAAAAAGGAAAAGGTAACCCGGATTTGCGTTTAATAATAACCATTATGACGAGTTGAACAAAAAATTGAGATATAATATGGTTCAAAAGAATTCGGGAGCAACAAAGAAGTCTAAGGTAGTGTTGGGAAATGAATGGATGCAATTAAAGCTCTAGAGGAAGGTGCGTGAAAATTAAGGATGCTTGGAAGTTACTCGCATTTTCCGTCAGTCTAAAGGTGCGGCTTATGAACGCAAACTTGCCTACAGGATCATATCGGACCTTCTCATCAACAAATACATCATTCGGAAGGTACAGCAAGGGCACATCAAAACCTCCCCCGACGTCATCTATGACTCTATCTCTTCTACCCAACTCCCTACTCATATCTTCCCGTCTCTCTTCAACGCCCACCTTCCGTCTCCGCCTTCCCCCCTTCTTCTTTTATTCCATTCCCCTTTCACACCTGATCTCTGATCAGCTCTTTCTGGCTAAACTAGTTTGTTTACTGAATATATTTGCAATATGCGTGTAGTTATCTGATTGTAGATAGTACTGATGAAAATATTTCTCCCATTTGGGGCACACTGATCACTGGTTGCCATATTCTAGACACATATTACAAAACGAAGTATTATCGAAACAATGCGTTGCATTGACGCATCGCCTGTTAAAGGAATTTCTATGGAAGTAAATTTCTATGTAATACTACTGGAAAATTAAATAAACTACTTGTTGGTTTAATATAAATTCTTTAGAAAATTTAATCAATCGAAGAACATGCGTTTTTGTAAAAACTACATAACTTTTGAAATTAAGAGGTTTCATTGATATCATTCATAACCGAAGAGCACTTCTCAGCTGTTTTATCGAAATCGCAATACCATAGCTAAATGGCTCTTTCCTTTAATCTTAAGGAATTTTGTCCTTTAATTTATATATTTCTAAAGTTGACATCTCTTCCTCCAATTCCCTTAATTTCTCAACATCCACCTTTCATTATTTTTTCCTTTAGCATTTTCCTTTACAATTATCCTTAGCCTCTCCCGACACCCGTTTTCTGCTTTTTCAGATTTCGCCCACATATCTACTCTCCTCCGTTAAATTCCCAGGTTTCTGTTTTCTCCTTCATTATAACTCCCTTCCGCTTACTTCTCACATACATATTTTATAAATTCTTTGTTCTGTATTTTTCTTCATTTAATCGACTCATTCCAGTGATTTGTATAAACTTGGCTTCTAAGTATCCAAGTTTTAATACCAATCCCACTGTAAAAAGGTTATTTACTGTCGAAGGTTTCGACAATGGTTCCTTAACATCCTTTCTCTATGTCCTTAATTCTTGCTCGAGGGAATGACTGTTTCACCCGCCTGCATCTACCTTACCATATTTTAATGTTAAAATTATTTAGTCTTATTTCGTTTCATGCCATAAATGTATCAATATTTGCCAAGTATTTTATTTTTGCTACAACTCTCCAAATAAAATTATGGATACTTAATAAAACTTCAACCTAGTACACTTCAATCTCATACATTAGTAATGACATTCATATTCATGGAATTAAAAGAGAAAGAATTTAGCTACATAAAGTTTGTTTTCTTAGTTTTTGTATTCATTCTTAAAATTCATGGGTATTTAAATTTTGAAAAATCTTTCCCTGCTAAGATGGATAGTTACTTTATCCAGTTTAAGGTTTTCTATGATTCATATAAAATTTGAAACCATCTATTTTATATTTAGAAGGAATGAAAAAATGAAAATCTAATGCCCATGAAAACTTATTCATTTAATGGCAGTACAAGTTAAGCTATTTAGTAATTTTGAATAACCAAATTGAATAAACAATATAAAAAAGAAAATATTAAAAACTCTGATGTCTCATAAACATTATATCATTGGCAAAACATCTGTTGAATTTGGCTATTATATTTCATATAGGAACGCAATAGAGAATTTGATTATAATGTTGACAAATACAATTTTTATCATGCCAATCAACATTCAATCTCTCATTTATTTAAAACTCTGTGTAGTGGAGCCATATTCAAACTTATTTATTGCATTTCATGACAGTGTTGCTCTACTTCTTCCACAGTTGCCATATAAGCCTCATCTGCTCTTTGCCCTGGGATAATGTTTCCAATAAATGTCACGAGTGAAAAATGTTCGCGTGGAATGGGTGACTTTGAGACTCGAGAGAATTAACGGTAAGTCAGAAAAATCTCTCTATTTATTTATAAGTTTATCAAAATCTTGCGTTTCTTTCTGCTGGGTATTAGTTCATCGTACCTTTTTCAACTCTCTGCTTTTCTATCCCTCGTAAGGTCATACGTGGAGGTGCAATGGTTTTGAATAATGCATCACTTCTTAATGTGCAATGGTATTTTTGAAATTACCTTACTCAGTTCTTGTAAATAGTTGCTCTAAAAAACAATTTATCTCTTGACAGTACTACAATTCTCAGCACTGATTCGACCATCTAGTTTCAGAATCTTATAATGCTCTGATTGATTAAGTTGAATGTAATGTTTTGAACTAGGAGTTAAGTTATGAAGGTGATTTAGTTTAAAATATCATATTCTCAGATTAATTTAAATTGCATCGCCAATAATTAAAATTGTGCCGTGATTTTTCTACGTTTTATTGAAACCTTTAATGTTTATCTATCCCTTTCTGATTTAGAGACCTTTTCTGATCTATTTATTTTTAATTGAAAATAAAACTTCAACTTAACTTCATGCACTATTTTAATTTTGACTGAACGTAGAAAATGCCCTTATAGAATAATAATCGCGTATGTGAAACCAATTATGGCCATTGGGAAGTCTAACTAGATTTTGTAAGCCGGCATGTATAGGGAAAGTTTGAGCAGCACTAAACAGTTAAAATTCTTTTAAGGAGCCACAATAAAGGTTGAAATAGCAGGTCATATAAGAATTGCTGAGGGTCAGATATATAATTGATAATGAAACACTTTCGTAACAAGCTATCAAGATCGGTATGCAGTATGTGTCACCTAAATCTAACTTTAGAGAAATACATAATTTCAATAACAGTGCGGAAATTTTAGAGTGCACTAGATTATTGTGAAATTTAATATACCACGTGCAATCTTTATAGCGAAGGGAACCTGTATTTGACGGTTTGACTATTTTTTTATGCTGAAAATATCATTTAACATGAAGTGAAAATTGGTTAAGTAGAGATATTTTCCTGTGTCAACATATTTTGCACTTTGAACTTCCAACGAAAAATCATGCATTCCTACTAAGATGCCTATATGCATGTTTTTCTATGAAGAAAAAATGCTAAATAAGGGGTTAGTGGGAGGGAGAAAATAGGTATTCTGACGCCATAAAGGGAGGAGAAAAAACGGAGCTGAATAGGGTAATATTAAGATCTTGGTTTGGGAAATATTATTAATATCATCTTCCCTCGTCCATTTTAGTTCTTTGTCACAATAATGAATGTAAAATATTGTTAACTTTAATAGATAGATATAAATGCATCAACAATGCGTAGATATTGCTGTAATTCACCCTTTGAACACAAAAATCCTCCCCCCCTGCTATACACCCTCGCGGCAGCTTGCAATGTGTTGATGTAGATGAATCCTCCAAGGTCAAGTCTTCGAAGGAATGGAGTTAAAAATCCGGCAGGAAAACTCTAATCCTACTATGATCTAACATCTGCGAAGGATAGCAAATAAACACGAAAGGAATTTGTAAAAATTTCGCCAACCCTAAAAATGCTTACTTCAAGCAAAAGAAATTAAAAATTGTGTAAACGGAGAATGAGTTAATGCCATACAGAAATATTTTGGAACTCCTCATAGGTGCGTAATAAGTTTCATGGACGGAATAAACTCTGCCTCTAAGCGTTGCATATCCTGAAATAAATATTAATTGAGCACTAACGTTCATATTAAGTGAATATTTTTTTACCGAGAATCATAGAGGACTAAATCTACATAGACCTACTCTGAAACTTTCCTCCACTAGTCCAGAAAAGCCTGTGTCCGAAGTGCCTGGGTGTACATTTTATCGGAAAAAAATGACGAATGGCAAAAGCCTTATGGTACAAGGGGCCGGAAGAGGGTGGTCGGGAAAATATCGCGGAGCTTCACATGAGGGAGAGAGGAGATAAACATTCATCGAGCGATTAATGGAGGCTCCCTTCCGCATCTTCGCTAACATCCCCTCACACCCCATTCGCCCATTCCTGCACACCTTATGGCCCCCTGGATCCTCTTCCCCGTTATATTGCTTCATGAAGGGAGCGCGGGGGAGGGGTGAAGGGTTGAAGAGAAAGGGGAGAACGGGGAAAGATTAGGCTGGTACCCCATCCCACTTTTTATTTTGGCTCCAGCAGAGGGGGATGGAGAGAAGCGCCTCCTGAGAATTTCTTCCCCCCCATTGCGAGAGGCTCTCCCGCCACTTAGCTGCGCTCGTTACCCTACATGATTCTCATGAGCGGATGCTTAAATGCGATTTATTACCCTTTAATCAAGCGTCTCTGCAGCGCGTAAAATATGCTGCAAGTACCCCATCCGTAACTCCTTCTCATCTGTACCGCCACCACGGTTTATTTTCTTCCAAAGCGTTAGTAGGAGGAAGAATCTCTCCATGCAATTAATTTAGGTTCGTGGAGTTGATTTTCCATGTCTATAGTGAACCAGTGAGTGCATTTGCTTCCAGTTATTGATACTGAGTGCAGTCTGGTAAATATCCGGTTGTTGATACTGTTCCTCTAATTATTGGTCACTCGAAAAAACAATTATTTCATTATGATAGCGTAGCCAAAGCCGTAGGCGTAGCTGGAAAAGTTAAAACATTGTGAAGTTACTAATTTGCAAGATATTTTTTAATTTGCTATATTTCTTCTACGGCTTCAGTCAAATACTAGGGTTAAGGTCTTTCGAGTGATCAAAACTTAAATGATGTGCTATATCAAAAACCGAAGAATTTCCGTACTGTATTCAGCCTCAATATTTGAACGAAAACTAAAATGTTTGAATGAAAACTAACATTTAAAAGTTTAATCAAGTGTCGATTTGTTTTTCACAAACGTATATTTCTGGGATTCAGAGTTAGGCTCAATGTACTTCTACGAAAATATATTTTTAAGAGTAAAATATATTATTTTCTAGGATGACACGAAAATATTTTATCCTGTCTTGAAAATTAATACACGGCTACTTTCGAGATGCAAAATAATATAAGGCTTATAAACTGTTGTTTTGTATTATAATTTTAAGATAGTCAACATTTAAGCAATTGCTTGTCAATGACCTGACGATTGCTGCTCCTTTGCCTCATCATTCACTTCTAAATCTGAATAACATGGAAACAAAAATGGAATTTGATGAGGTTCTTTCATTATTCTTCCTATACCTTCAAAATATTTTATGTAGAAGCAATGCCTGCCAAATAAACTAACTTTCTAATATAATATTTATATTTACAAACAGAGAGTAAAATGAAAACCACTTTGTCCAGAATATGGGCTTTAACAAAGTCTACCTTTTAAAGACTAAGTCACGCAATTCCGCCAATTTCAAAGACCATGGGAATATCAAAAACGCTTAATATGGATAAATTTTATTTCTTATGATCACTTCAGATTTGAGTTTTTTTTCAAATGCATTATCTTGAGACTAGTTCAAAGCAAGATAAAATAGTCACTAGATTTTTTCAGTTTGTCTGTAAATTAAAATATTCTTGCACAGCTATAGTGAATTGCGTCCATGGTCAGACGATAAAATTCATTTGCGTTTATGTAAGTGAGCAGCAAGAATAGATATAGGGGTTGACATATTTTTTCAATATTTTAATAATGAAATATTTTAAGAGTAAAAAATACACTGAATATAATCACCCTGAGATAAGGACTTGCACACACAGTGGAGTTATTACGTGATTTTTTACCTTTCCTTGGGCACTTAGTATAAAAGTAGTAAATATGACCAATGTGTATGGTTAAAATTCATTAATTCAAATAATTTAATGTGAAAATTCATGGAATAATTGTTCACTGAAATAGGAATGTATGTGAGATCTGATGTATTCCTACGTGGACTTCGAAAACACCTCACGGGAA
The DNA here is from genome assembly GCA_002093875.1 of Calopteryx splendens. Classification (NCBI taxonomy): domain Eukaryota; kingdom Metazoa; phylum Arthropoda; class Insecta; order Odonata; family Calopterygidae; genus Calopteryx; species Calopteryx splendens. The sequence continues at coordinate 1,452,083 of LYUA01000167.1, forward strand.
GCGAAGTCTATCTTTTTTCTACTACCAAAATTGTGGGATAAGGTGAATTTTCGCCATTGAATGTAATTAATGAAAGCATAGAAGGATGCATACGCGTTTACAATGAAAGTTAAATAAAGTTGAAGTTTGAAAGGAAAACAAGGGGTGGTCAATGAAAGAGGAGAGATTGTGGAAAGGACGAGATAGAAAGCGACAGAGGGGATTATAACGGAATGGTGGGAGGAAGGGGGACGAGGAGAGAGATGGGAGGGGGAATATTACCCAGGGGGAGGGAGGGCTGAGAAATTGAGACGCCAGGACTTTTCCATGAGTGTGGGTGTGCACTTTACAAGCACGGCATTAAGATGTCCGCAGAGATTTTTCGGGCGTATTTCTTCTCGCTCAGCCGAGCACTCGCAGGATGTTCGTGCACATTAAGCTAACGTCTTGGGGCTTAGGACAGAACATGGTCTATGAAAAATAGTGATGGCTGGTCTGTCCGTTGAAATATCGCCCCACGTTTTTTTGTCTACCAAAATAATTGAGCTGGAGAAAATTAACCCGCCGACGAAAGGTGAAGTATGCCCGTGGTCGTACGATTAATGCGACTGAAATATATGACGAGAGGGCGAGGATTCTCGGGATTTCCGTAACTACTGCACGCGTTTGGTAAATAACTAAATTCTTTAGCATTTAACTGGTGTAAAAAGAAAATATAAATCTCATCGGACGTAATTTTCTTGTTGCTCAATATGCCGTTCATTTTAAAACATTAGCGATATGTATTTTAACGGAATTTCAGCTGCGAATGCTCCAAAATCAAATTTAAAAACTCATATGTATACTTAATGGCAATGAGATGAATCACTTTGAAGTCACTTTCATTTTCATCTTTTTCCTTTCCCTTCCATATTTAAAATTTGGCTCTTTTCCGGTAAGCATTGAGAATATGGAGAAATGGAAAGTCCTAAAATTATATGACGAATATCCCATTGAAATAGTCTATTCTATATATTTTGAATGCGACTCTAAGGTCAAAAATGAAAAAAATTGAATTTAAATGTGGTCCTTATTATCCAGAGTTCCATCGGTAATGTTTAGTCCCCCCGCTGGTTTCTTGTGTCTCTAAATAATTTATTTCAATTAACGTTATATTTATTTTAGTATAACTTTGAGAAACTGGCGTCCTAATCTTAGTGTTACTGAAATATGACATAAGGGGCAAGTTTATAAGAGAAAAACTAAAATGAAACTATTAATGACCATTACAACAACTTTACTTAATAATAATTACATTACTTAGCCATAGCGTGGTGGTGGTGAACGAAAAATATGTGATACCGAGGTAACACGATTCTAATTTTCCCAAAAGTGAAAAAATCATTCTCAGCACTAATAACACACAAGCGCGTTCAAGGAAATATGCACATTTCACACAAACCCAGCCATTATTCTAGCGGAAAACTGAATAATTATGCAAGCAGCGAGGCTGGGTGATCTGGGTTTCGTATCCATTGCAAACAACATTGTAAACAACGCTTTCAGGGAGTAAAGATAAAAACTCTCAAATATCCATTCACCCCACGTGTAGATCATTAGGGAAGGGTACAGCCGTAAACCGAAGCACTTTGCACGGGATTCGATCGGGCCACTTACAATCCAATCAAAGTGCACGGTTATCGTCAGAGGGTGAAAGACATTCCGAGATTACCTCTTTCCTGATTAGAGAAATGGAAAGGGTAGATGAGTAAAGAAAGCATACAGGAAAAGATTCGTCGCTCGGAATACTAAAGGGAGTGAGAAAAAGAGAGAAGAGAACAGGAAGTAATAAGAGGGGAAAAAAAGGTTCGCATCGTGTTCTACCGTCGCAAGACGATTTATGTTCGCGGGGATTACACCTTGCCCCGCGATCAAGGGAGGTCACGAGGAGGTCGCCAAGGGTGAGGATTGAGGCGGGTGGAACCATGAAAAAAGAAGTAGATTTACTTCGTGACCATCGCTTGGGCGAATATAAAATGGGTGGAGCCCGTTCCCGGCGAGAGAGGATGTTAAAAAGGCAGGCGATGAACAAGGGGTCAGGAAAATGGAAGAATTTGGTTATTCGGGACAAATACAATTAAGTTAGAGAGAAGACGGGGGAACAATTAATAGCTCACGTTTTAAATCGACGCTTGTTGTACGCATTGCTTTGTGTGAGTGAGTATAAGACCCTTGATTTTCAACCAAAAAAAATTACTGTTAACCGAGCCGTTAAATTCCCGAGTCAGTTTATACAAGTGTTTATTCTTTTCTCAAGAAAAAATTTCCTTACCTGACTACATTTTCCTCTTCTTCATTTCACGAAGTAAATTTCGCTAAATATATATTGTGAAAAATATATTATGCCGTAAAAGAAAATTTAGCAATAATTAAAATTCTTGCGTTTCATTGATCTAGTGGTGCGAATGTACCTATAATGGTCGGGGTACCCTAAAAGTGCACACTGAAGTTGCTCTGCAGGCATCTCTCAGGTTCATATAGTTATATTGACAGCTGTTCTGATGGTGAGGAGACTACGTCACGTTTTATCATCGCCATACACATGTTAGTTTCTACTGAATATGCTATTTGAATGAATTGAATATGTGAGTTACTTAATAGCTATATAATTAATCAAAGTCAATTTATGAGAAAAAACAACATCATCTAGCAAACTAATTCGTATTTAAAACTAATGTCTTTATTTGAACACTCAATATGGTGATAGTTTACCAAAAAGACGCTCGCTTAGTGGTTTTTTATAGGTATATGCGTGGCCAATGCTGATTTTTTACAGAAATGGAACGATTTTGCCGCAGGTTGGGTAAAGTAATGGAAATTAATTTTGAGAGCTCATCTCTTGACTGCTCGATAAAAATCAGATTTTGAAAGCTTCTCGTTGTTATTTGAAAAATTATAGAACTGACTGGAGGGGCTCCCATCTCTTCCTAGGCATGCCAATTCAAATGTACGAAACAAAGCTCTGGAAGTGTGGACCAATAAACTTGGTGCCAATATAATGGACCTCTGCACGTGTGGATGTTCTCACTCACTCCATGAACGTACACGCTGGGTAATTGTGACACCTTTGGTCGCCCAGAGGGCTAAGCCATACCAAATTCTCCATTTTGGAGGAAAGCAGTTTTACGTATATCCACATTCATTGACCCGGAGGCTAATGCTAAACCCAACGGTGAGAAAAATTCACTCATTAGGGTACTGGGGCCAGTTATTTTCCCAGTGCGGCCTACGGTTTCCCAGGAAAATTTTTCAACGAAAAATAACAAGGCATTGGCTATGCTCAGAGGCATCACCAATGATGGAGCCGGCGTGAATTGGTCAGTATATGTACACACCGCGTATGCTCCTACATTCTCTGAAAGATTCGGAAGGTCCGTGTGGTAGTTTGGTGATTGGAATATTTTTAAATTCTCCCCAATATACTTTGATGGTGAGAAGAATCCGGGACGAGCAGAGATAAATTCATATTTATTTTAGTGGTTTTTGATACGACCATTAACAACCTGAAAATTATTACTCTCTATATTCGGCCTAATTACGCCTTGATATTAGTGACCTTCTTATTCTAATGAATGCACATTGCCTAATTCCTCTTAAGAAGTATACCTGAACATAAATGGATTAGTTCCGTAGGGAGACACGCTGAGTAATCTCAGTTCCTTCCTTCAGGAAAACCTTTGCCCATTAATACGCATCGTCTTACTATCATTCTTACGGCATGGAAACAGATGGAATACCTTCGGATGCTGAAATTGCACTCACAATATAAAAAGTAAAGCGTCCCCCAGTAGTAACGCCCTTTTATTTTCCCGGGGGTAATCGTGGGGCGTTGATGCTCGAAAAAAAAACCGACGCACATGCGCATTCTGGTCGTTAACGACGAAGTTCACCGCAAATTTATACAGCATATCACGGTGACACGAGACTAAGAGTGAATAGTAAAACAAGTGATGTGAAGTGATGATGCATAAAGAGCTCTGTTTTATATTCACGACGCCGGATATGTTTATGAGAGTTTTTCTCATTGTTTTTGCAAAGATTGTAGGTGTGGATTTTATGGTGTGTGTGGATGGTTTTGGTTCGAATAAATCCTCTCCCGTGTATTTTTATTGCAACATCATTTCACGCCTACTCGAGGTGTTCATCCAGACTGATCTGGCAAATAATGGAAGACATGAAAATATCTAAATGCATATTGTGCACTCTAGAACAATAATAGTTTCGCATTCTTCTTTAGCGGGCCTTTCAAACCTATTTAAATATATTTTATATAGATGCATAAGTAAATATTCAATTTCTTTTATTTATTACCTAATATCTGAGTTTATATCGACTTAACAATATTTCCAATAACGTAAGGTCAATTGTTCAAAGTAACGCATCGGCGTGCATGAAGATGAAGAAAAACTACCCCACTGATCCCTCCTTTGGCTTATAAAAATATGCTTCTAAAGCCAGAAGAGTATGTGTAGTAGTAGTAGTATATATGCAGTATATGTGCAGTAGTATATATGCGAATATCGGGTTAGGTATACCAGTTGAAGTTTGCATAGATATGGGTTCTTTCTCTAAGTGGTGTGACAAGAGAGAAATTTCGAGTTTGTCAAGGAGGAAATGGATTGTATGTATTCTGTACAGCAAATGCGGCTTAAATTTCACTCAAAAAATATCAGCAAGATTTAAAGTCAAACCCAGGAGATTATATTTACTGATATGATCCCCCATATTTCGGGTATTGAAGTAATATACTTACCATAAATACATTTTGAAAAGATTAATGTCATGCAGACGACTTCACACACACAATTTATGGAATTACCGCTGTTTTTTAGACTAGGTGACTCAAATTCCATGCCAGCATATTTCGTTATGAGGTCAATCCTCCAATTAACATCATTCAATTATTGCACCTTGCAGAAATATAATCTGTGAAATATTGGAGCCAAACTTTTGCTTATCCTAAATATTCATGGCCACATGGGACAAGCGTCGTGCGATATAGGCACGTTTGGAATCTATTTCGGATTCACTGACATGTACCATGTTCATGAAAAATTATGATTATGTCACATAAATCAAGATTTCTCCAGTAGCTCCCTTATATTAATAGCCTTTACTACATGCTGCAAGGTCAGGGAAGCATAAGAACTCCTTTTTTTCATTTTCTTTTGAATATTTGAAGTTTGTTTAGCTCTAAATATAAACTGCGTTTCATAACTAAGGTGACACAACTGAAAGGGCAAAAATTTCAAATTTCCTTTCAAAACTGTTTTCTTTTGTGTTCCAAGCCGCACGCAAGAATAAATACCAGACGGTCAGCAAGAGAGAGTCGTTAAATGAAAGTTCACAAGACTCTATTATGCATCCACTTCAAGTTTTTGTTATATACTGGTACTAAATTACAGTATGGTGACATGTGCCTGAGACTGTGCATTGGGGTAAACATTTTATCGTCCTTTACTTAGTGAAAACAACGTGAGAAACAGAACTTGAACTAAATCTGTTCATTCAATTTAATGAGTTTACAAACCATTTATTTTCAGACATGGGTATCCTTGGTGGTCCCTGCGTAAATGTCACCGAACAAATTTCCTATTTCTAAGTCCAAGGGTGATTTAACGTCGAAACGCGGCATTTTCTCTGGCGTGATAAAAATCCATTTCTCGAACTGCCTGCCATGCCTTTCAGCCCAGGCGATCCAAATGATACGTCCACATGGAATTGTTTCTTATTTATGAGCTAAACACTTCAGATAAACTTAGGTACATAAACTAGATCCGCTGGATGGAGGAAATCAACTAGTAAGATGTGTGAATGAGTCAAAATGGGATCTCGTTCAAAAACTAGGGCCATGAAATCAGCTCTTTTCCAATTCATTGTCGATACACTATGTAATAATACACCAACCAAAAATATCAAGCATGATATACTCCTTTTGGAGAAGGCATTATTAAATATTGAAAAATTTTGAAACCAGAATGCAGCCGCTTCTTCGCAAAGCCATTCTTCTGCATTCGCTTTATGCATCTCCCCTCCACTTCTCAGTTTAGAAGTCGGGGATGCTCCCGTAAAAGGCCACCTCCACAAGACGTTGCAAACGTCTCACGTCCCTCCTGTCAGCCTTTTGAGCCTCTCCAATGTTAAAGCCTGTTTCTTTTACCCTATCTCGATTTCATCCAACTACGCGTCTCTCTTCCTCCTGTATTCTCGCAAGTTGAAATACACTGCAACATCCGTCCCACGACGGTTTCAACGCACTTAACGTGTTCACTAATTACAAGTCGGGTACTTACCATTTCACCCATTTTATTTTTGGCCTTCCTTTATAAACTTCTCTTCTGCAATTAAAAAAATGCCTTGGTAAAATAAATAAGACAGCTGAAGAATTACCTAACTATTTTTTAAGAGTGATTGCATGACTAAGATTTTCCTGCAAGATGACTCTCCAGCTGACATTATATACATGTGTTGATTAAATGAATGGTTATTTTTGAAAGATTAATAAAAGCAGCATCCCTAATAAATTCTCTAAATTGGTGTCAAATTAGCTGGAAATTATCATTAAAATTTTCCGTCGCATGCGAGAAAAAGCATGGAAGTGAGCAACACCTGAAATAAGTGAGAGCTCGATAATATACATCCTTCTACAGTAAAATCTTAAAAATGTAGGTGCCACCACTGGTCCTCTGGCTTAATATTTTTTTAGTTACCTTTACCAGTAAGCGCATCATTGAAATCCTTTCGTCCTCGAGTTTGATATTCTAGTTTCCCAAATTGGTTTTGAACTAAAATAAAATAATTGCGCCGGCAAACAAATCTTTGATTGACTATTTTATTGCCATTTCTTTAGAAATTTAACTCTCCAACTTTTAAAACTCTTTATTTAAAAACTTGGATATGGCATCCTTAGAAAATTTCGAGTTACCGTAACACCAGTTCATGTTTTTATAGGCGTATATTTGCCCTCACCTGTGCCGCATGGGCAATGCTTATGCACATATTCACGCAAGCCTGTGCGTATAATAGTGTGCGTGAGTACCTACACACCAAAACATATATTTAGAATTTGATAGAAGATATCGAAGAATGTTGGAAAAGCGAAGTTAAGGGAGGAAGAGATTAGGCTTGCTGGGTGGAATCAAGGGTGGAAGAAAGTTTACGGAAATGAAGAAAGGGTGATTGTAGGGGTTGTCCATCAGAAATCTACCTTAACTGTTAGATTATCATTAATAATAATCATTACAGTTAATCTCAACCATATTTGAAAA
>LYUA01000167.1:1475901-1496490 GCA_002093875.1 Calopteryx splendens
ATGGAATGAAGGGTGGAAGAAAGTATGCGGAAATGAAGAAAGGGTTATTGCAAAGGGTGTCCTTCAGAAACCTACTTTTACCGGTAAATTACCATTAATAATAATATGGTTTCACTAATATAGCGACTAGACTAAAAAGTAACACCACGTAGAAATAAAAAAGTTTTTATGCTGAAATAAAAAAATCAACTGTCTCTTCCGTACTTTTCAAATTCTTAATGGTTTTGTAAAGTAATGAACGACTTGCTGACTATGATATCCAATTCGCTTCAAGCAAGATTACTTTATTTTCGTGGAACTACTCATTCAATGTCCTGCAAACAATATTTCGTAAACTTTATTAGCATTGGTTTGTAGTAAAGTGAGAAGCTTAAGCTTACCTCTGCTTCTTTTCGTATCCTACTGCATCATGACTTCTTTCGGCACCTGGTCCTCCTGAAATTGGCGTGACATTCTGTTACATGTCCCTCCGAAAAATGTAGGGGTAAAGAATCGGCTCGTCTCAAATCATTATGGAGGCACTACACTCTCATGCCCACCAACTTGAGTTTAACGCAGGTTTCCCCGCGGCAAAGCCCTTCTTCCGCAGCCTTTTCCCCCATTACCTTAACCCCCGAGATCATAAAGTGAGACGATTGCGGAAGGCAATCAGAGTCCGGTCGGCAATCGCTGGACGGGCGAGTGGGAACTGAGAAGCAACAGACGATACAAAGTGCGATGGGGATGGGTTTCTGGAACTCGATTTCAAAGTCGCTGGGACTAGATGCTCATGGACACAACAGCCCCTGGGGGGCTCACTGTCGATGACGGCTCACAAGTTACGCGCATTCTGTCGGTCTCCCAAACAGAATCCAGGTGGTGAATAGAGCAGTTTGCGGATCGCTTGCATCTGTATTTTATCGCTCCAGCTTCTCTCAGTTTGAGGAAACCGGGACCATGTGTTCAGGAAACTGCCGTTTTTGAATTTGAAATACTTCCTCGTATTTCTGTTCTTCTTATCGCACCCTTACAACATTAGTTCTTCCCTCTTATTGTAATTGAACTAGTGTGCGTGTGAGTTATCTCGCATTTAATAAAAGGCACACATATCAAGAAAAATCAACCAATTATCACCGGCATAGCAAAAATTCATTCATTTCTGTATTTAACAGCACCTATTCTCACCGAGAGACAAACTCGTAATATCACAAAAAGGATTTTCGTTAAGCAAAGTACGTGAACAAAATATGGGCACCCTTAAACATTTTAACTTTTTCTCTTATTTATCTTAGGTAACCTTTACGTATGCTTTGGCCATACGGGCATGACTCGTATGAGAGGTGTACTATGGAGGGGACGACATACTGACTGGATTATAGGGCATGATATGAAACGAACGGAAAATTTTTCGTAACTGGTTTACTTAGCAGTAAATAATTCATGAAAGTTGCTGAATAATCCCAAATAATTGCCGAAGTATTCATTTTTTTAATATGCCAAGTATTCCTTTCGACGACTTAACAAATATATACTTATGATGATTATAATATTAAGTTGAATTTCATATTCATTTACTCTCGTTTTTCCACCCTGAATATTAGAAAAACTAAATTTTTGGCTTAAAATATATAACTTTCAGCTTCAATTTTATTTGCGAATTTTATTTGGGTACATTGACTCCCGGAAAATAGGAACTCATTAACATAATAGATTTTTTAACACACAGGAGTTTGTACATAGGTTGCAATGGTCTTTATTGGTTATATATGGCCGGGGCATTTGGAAAAAAATGTTTTTCTCAATAGTATATCTGTATCCAAATCTTATTTTTAATGTCGTTTTGCAATTTTTTAAACAAATTATTAGAAACAAACTAAAATGTACTGATATTCATGGTATTCATTCAGATACTCATTACGTACACAGGAAAATGTACGATGGTCTTGGGTTTTTTTTGGCGTATATTCTCATATGCATTCAACTCAAACACTAAAAGGATTTAGTCCACCTTTTGTTTTTAAACAGCAAGTGCAGGAGGTAATTTCTTGAAACAGAACGAAATACAAAGACACTTATAGAGAGACAAATGATGAAAGGAAACTGAGCGCAATGTATACTTTAAATTCACGGAAGTTATTTGCATGGGTATGGTATTTCTTGCTCATTGGAGTTCGTTTCAAGTTCTTTGACCTTGGTGAGATGGTCATTAAGTCTATTATATTTCTGAAATATCATACCTACTTATGAGTTATTCGTCCGTAATATTACTCTTTATGGTGTTTTAATTTAAAAAAGCGGTGCACTTGTCCTTGGTAAGAACTTTTAGAAACACCCCTTTTTGTTTGGGACAGAAATGGAACAGTTGAGATCAATAGTTCTGTGGATTAACCATGATATGTGGATTAGTACTCTATATGATTTAATGTTCCAAGCAATAATACCTAGTCATATACAATATTGAAATCCTATTATCTAAGATTAAGTTATTGAAGCCGAGTTTTTTGGCATATAAGCTTTAAATCAGTAGCACTTTTCAATAATGAGATATGTTCCTTATAACTCTCTATTCTGTCCTTTTATCTATTGTCTATTTCTTTATAATTTCTTTATGTGTCTTGCCTTACTTGTTTATCGTACCAATTGCAATTTAATACTTTCTCTGTAACTTTACCTGTCCATGTTTCTTACCATTATTACCGTCAAGAAGTTGCAAGGTAAAGTCCCTTCCATCCTCTCTCATCCCTTTGTCTCTTCTTCTTATATGTATTTTCGATTCACTTACTTATTTCTATATTCTTAAGAGATCTTATTTCTTCGTGGTTCTATCCTGCCAATCAAGCAATGATTTTTCGATAGAATATGTTTCCAATAATTCTAATCTTTTATTTTACTGCAGTCATTATCCATGATTCACTTCCGTAACTGTGATTTCACTTAGTGCTTCTTTATTTAAAGACTAGGTTTGTAACTAACTTCCTGAGCTCTTTCTTTCTTGTCTCAAATCTGATGATCCTTCTCATTTTTAATTTGTTCTCTAACAAAACTGCGAACACGATATAATAATTTAGGAGCGTGTAAAAGTTGGATAAACCGTAAAAGTAAAGAAACCATGCCCATGTCTCAAGCGATTTAGAGAGAGAGAGAGAGAGTGGCGGAAATTAGTTCTTAGCTTTCGTGCAAGTCGCCTTACGCCCTCCTTTCTCGTATCTTGCGCCCTCGCCTTCCTTTCGCTCACCCCCCCAAGACTTTAGTAACCTTGTATTTTCAGCTACCCTCATCCAACTCCGTGCACTCTCCATAGTATCTTGCCCAGGGCTATCCCGAGGGTGAGGAAAATACTGAGAGTGGAGAGGGACGACGCATCCACGAGATTTACAGAGGCAGATAAATGCGAATGTGAAGAAAATGGAATGATAAAAACGAGAGAGGGAAAGGGAGGGATAGAGAGAGAGAGCAAGCAGCTGCCTTCTTCGCCGAGGCCCTCATTCTTCTCACGGCACTGGAGACGGGACGGTACCTACTCTTCCGAAAGGTTGTGAGGTGGAGGTCATAGTTCAGCAATACGACACTGGTAGCTTTTAATCACCTCATAAATCCTTGCTCGTTGATCCGAGGGGGTGGAAGGGATAGAAGGAGGTGGGATAGAGTTTAAACCTTCGAGATATTCGAAATGGTCAGTGCAAATCATTTAAGCACGATTTTAAACTGTTGGAATCTTTCATTATTTATTTTTTGGCAAGGAGATTGTCGAGTTAGTGAAGTTAATGGATTTTCAGTCGGATTAGCTTAGAACGGAAAGGTAGTCTCAAGTTCGGACAGTGGCAATACGATATGGAAACAAATATCCTATGAATCGTTTGTGAAACGGTGAAATGAGCATGACAAGTCATTAAATTGCAGTGGTATTTGGTTCAGTATTTTTTATTTGGAACCTTATCTTCACTGGACATATTTCTCCGTCATGGCCGCTCTTTATAGGTTAAGGCAAAAATCGATGGCCTAATTGAAATAAAATCTTGTGAAAGTGGCTCCAAATCCTATAAACTACACTTTTTCTTTTTCCTTTACGAAACTTCCCGGTGAAACAGACCCCCTCCGGTGGTGTAACAGAATAAATTTCACTGTCGGTTAATCGAAATAATTATTTCCTTGAACACTATTTTAACTACAGCTATTTCTAGTAATTATTCTTCGCATTGCATACAATTCCAAGGAAACGAAAATATCTACTCAAATTTAGCCGTTATATTTTTGGATAAGCCTATTTGGTATGAGAAAGTTATCTTTGAAATTACATTGAGTGTTAAGGGTCAAGCTTCGTACGAACACGATTTATCATGAAGACTGGACACGGCCAGAGAAAGTTTGAAATTTTATGACATCCGGTTGACTTAGTCCTTTAGGTTTAACGAAGCGAATAAGTCTTATGAATCAAATATGATCAAAAGACTTCTTGGAACGGGTCAGGGGGAAAATCCGCCAATTTTTTCTTCTTAAAAATGTTTTGAAAAAAATATGCTCAGACTCAAAATGATGCTTAAAAATTGATTCTAATCGCTGGAACTATCTCCAAAACTTGCTAATTCACAGAAGCTGAAAGATTGAAAATAAAAAGAAGAAAAAATCAACAGGAAATCATACAACTTGTACACAAATGCGTGCGCCCTTGAAGGAACGTAAGATAATCAAAGAGCATGAAAAAATGGTCTTTCAAGTGGACTAGAAGGAAAGTCTTGTGTGTACCACTTGAAGAGGAACACCAGCAGCTACAACCATTAGCACCTGGAAGGGGTAATAATGGTGTGGAGGGACTTCACAGGAAGAAGCCCCTTCGTCGTCGTGATTAACCAACTCTGTTCCGGGGACTGGCGACGTGTGCTGGAACGACAAACTCTAAAAGATTCGGTGATTAACCACGTCTGCATTCTGTGAGTTGCAAAAATATCTCTGAATAGCTATGGACCAAATGAATTTAAAAAATCAGACCCTACCAGATAGAATACATTTTGTCTATCAAAAGGCCAAGTTCAAACAAGAGGGATATAACTATAGAAAATCAAGTTGTTGGAATTGGATAACTGGCTCCTTGAGTTCGACAAGCGGGACCCCGGGAACGAATGCTTTTTAGTGATACTCCGACAGATGTTTGATGCCGTCATGAGTGCCATATAACGAGACGTTAAGTTGTGGACTCTAGACACCTTTCGCCAAGAGTAGGTCAAATTTCTCAGATATCCGTTCGCAAAATTATATCCTTCCTCCACGGGTCTGCTTGCCCTAACCTCTTTCATCAGAATAACTCGCAAGCCTAAAGAGAGTGCGTAATGATGTTTTGTGGCATCAACAATGATCAAGGAAGAAAAAATGGTATGCAAACCAGGGTCAAGTCACTATGCGAGCACCTTAATGGCCTAAAATATATCACTAACCGCTATTTCCTGTCAAATTCGGGAATGTATCATGAAATTGGCATGATAACATTATTCGGCAGGGAAAATATGTGCGTAGAGCAACTTGCACGGCTACATAATAACAGATTATGTGAAACACATCTTGCATCTTCATTTAGAGTTTTTTAACCACAGAAGTTACCTCGTAGGTGAGTGCTGAGCTGAGGGTGTTCAGAGTCACACGGATTTGAATCCGGACCGTGTTCAATGCGCACCATCCTCTATGCTATCACGACCCGCGTTATTTTATATCAGGAGTTAAAGAACAGTTAATTTGATTCTAAATTTTTCTATCAAGAAAGATTCTGACATACCTCTCAGGAAATTATGTATGAGGTATATATATATATATATTTATTTATTTATTTATTTATTAAATAATTTATGTATTTATTTATTTTATTATTTTATATAAAATTTAACGAAACGAAACCTTTTGTTCTGCTGTTCTTCTGATTTTCTGCTGTATTGTCACAATTTTCTGACCTTCCAATCGTGTCCGAGAATAAAAGCATTTCCTTAATGCCGCAAATCAAATCACATGATTGATACTTATGAAATCAGTTTGTTTAAGCTTTGAGTTTTTGTCCACGCTTTTTTTCCGCGTGTATTCACACGACTGGATCCTTATTTGTATTCCAAGGATGTACTTCAGCAGAAATCAGGTCACAAAATCTGATAAAAATGCGCCAATAAGAAAATAAGAATTTCAAAAAATTCCTAAGAATTAACCTTTTTAAGTCATGAAAATTAACAAGCGTGTTAACTTTCAATATTAATACATTAGATTTATCTGTGTAGGGATGGTAGGTTTTCACATCCCAATTCATGTGGGCGTTTTCCTTTATTGTCCTTTATAATGAGGGGCGTGGTTAGAGTGTTGGACTGCTGACTAAAGGACCGGGGTTCGAATACCGGTGATGCCTCTTGGCACCAGGCTGTACAGGGAAAGGAACTTGCCACCCTACCCTAATGTGACAATTTCTCATTCCGTTTGGATTAGTACTGGGTGATCTGTAATATTGCATACCTGACCGACCTTAGGGTTCATTACTTTTTTCATTAATTCTTAATGAAGGAAATTATCCTGAGTTCTTATCTTCTCTCCCCCGCCTTGGTCTGTATCTATGTCTATTTCACACACACTCAAGCATTTGTACTGCTTTTTAATTTTTATCATGAAAATAACACATTGAATATTCCAAATTTTTAATGTAATTTTGACTTGATAGTTTAGGTGGATGGAACGTCTCTTTTATCCGCAATAGACACGATTTACTATCATATACTTATGTATTATCACAAAAATGTCATGGTGAATATCCCGTGAGATCACTACGGACTAATAGATTCCGGTTGATCGTAATCGCCGGGCACCTCTCAAAAATATACATTTCTTTCTGTCCCTTGGGGGTTGGGGTTTACGGAACGCAGCGGTGAAGAACTGGAATCAAAAGTGAAATGCATTCGCAAAGGGAAGAGAGAGTAAATGCAGATTAAGTAGATAATTGGGAAAAGAGAGAAAATCGGTTAGGAAGGAATGAAAGACGAAAATGGAAGTCGGAATGAACAAACAAAAGGAGCGAGTGGCCAGAGCCTTTGTTTTCAGCTTGTGTATTTAAAACTTCACTCACCCTTCCCTCGCTGGATTTTAGTGCTTTTAACTGCCTCTCGCTTCATCTCCGAAGGTTAACGAGTGAAGGTTGCAATGAACGATGGATGATTTAAGCCTATACGGTTAGTCGGCGGATATTTCAGTCACGGATTTCATGGATTACAGGGATGTTGTTTTTAGGGTGAACTCAGACCATCCGCGATGAGGACTGTTAGCCACGCGTGGACGCCTAACGCCACGCCATTCAAGACCCCGGAATCCTCTTGATCTGTTTTCAGTTATCCTTACCCAAGCGCTGCTGTGAAAATGTCGAATTTCTTGCATCGTATAAAACATCGCTATAGCCCCTGGGCTGCTATAATTTCATAATTGCAGGATTGCAAATCTACCCGTAGTTAGAGAAAACGTGCAAATGCAAACGATTATATTTCTATCAGAAAGGAATGTGTGCAATCATGCGTGCCGTTGATTCAAGTTTTGTTTTATTCTGGGGGAATTTTTAAATTGAACGGAAGTGGACTCCACTAAGGTTATTTAATGCTGTTAATGATTTTGGGTGTTTAGGACAAAGCTGGAATGAAGTTCAGGAGAGCTCGAGATTTAGTACGGGACATCAATAGCAAGCCAGCACACTATGAAATACGAAAAGGAGACCTTGGTACTCCACCTAGCTGGAGATGTGATCTCTACACGATATATGAATAGACTCCAACATCTATGAATAAACCGTCCTAGTTTTAAGTGTGGGAAGGAAGTCAATTCAATGGGCACCTAACCAATCCGATATTATTCATGGTTGCAGTGTCTCACGAATATAGAAATAGAATGCATGGCAATGCTTATTATTTCAATAGTATGTATTACTAAACCAATAGTAATTATGAAAAGGAAAACGAACTTGGAAAACTGTTAAGAGTAGTCGAAATCATCGTCTTCGAATATATTGTATACAAAATATCCTACCTTGGCATGATCCTTCGTAGGAGCCGAGGTCTGTATTAACCCCTTGAGTCCCTCGCGCTGATATAGTCGTTTGTTCATCATAATAACAATGATGATGTATCATATTTTATAAGGTCCATTCAAGCATTGATTATAGAATTTAGTAATTAGCGTTTGGTTATATGTAACACATTTTCCGTTAGAATTTTCGAGATGAATATGAATTATCGGCATTTTTGTTGTTGAAAAGGCGATGGTAACAATCTCTGATTGAATTTTCTAAGGTCAAACCCTACGACCTACCTTATGACCTAGAGGAATTCTATAAATTTTAGCAAATTTTATCTGTAATATAACAACTTATCTGAAACGCAGCGTTAATATTACTTTTGCAAGGCTTGACAGCAATTCATCGTACCATCTTTCCGTGCTTAAGGGAGCAAGTATATTAAGTTTTTTTCAATCGCGTGTGTCCCCGCGCGCGTCACGTGATGATACAAAATTGAGGGAAAAGGGATGGAGTCGCGTGCGCGTACCACTTCCCCTTTGCACCCAGGCTCTCTTTCATGAGGAAGCGCGTTAAAAATTTCCGGCGTGAAAAATTATGGAATAGCCAGCCGGACATGGGCCCCGTCGGAATGAGACCCAGAGGAAGAGAGCCATATAAATGCGTATAATTTAGATTCGGGCGCGGTGGCAGTGGGGGCGGCAGTGGGATCCTTCCGCCCCCCCCCCTTTCCCCTTATTTTTTTGGAATGATAAAGTCCGCCCACTTTTGCTGTTGCCCAGGAGCCGAGGAGTTTGAGTCCCGGGGGGAAGGGACTTTTTGGAGGGAATGAGGGAGGCAAGGAGTGGGTAGGGTCTCCCCAGTGGCTGGGTGGATGTTTGGTTGGGGTGGTGATGAGGGATTTTAATGGGAGTCAGAGTGGGGCGGATTGATGGGGGGGAGGGGGAGGCCCGCAGACAGGCGAGTTTCGGGAGGAGAGGGCGGGGGTGGGTCATTGTTTGATTGGCGCCGAGAGGACGCCCTTTATAGAGTGGTCTTCGATGGCAATAGATTCCACGCCACCAAGAAACACGGCGTCTAGGTTTTCGGAGCCGTTATTATACTTTTTTTATTAAGTTTCGGAAGCCACATACTACCAGTTTTATGGAGGGAATAATATTTTTTTTATAATTCCAACATTATGTGGGACCATTAGTGAGATTATTTTTTGTTGTCGTTTTGACAATTAAACTCAGTGGGTTGCATGCGCGACGTTCGGAATAATTCGAGTTCTTTATGTGCTTTGTATTTTTAACGCTCTCTCGCCAAATTATACTTTAAAACCTTTGATTCGCATGAGCATTTCGTTCCGCCGTGGTCCTCGGTAGTGGTCTTTGAATGTAAAAGTTGTTCACAAGTTCACAAACCGGATATAATGAAGTTGTGTAGCAATGTTTAATTTGTGATTCCCAAGTCAAAGAATGAGTAAATGAGACATTTCTACACTTGTATTTGTTCATAATTAATCACGCTTGTGCACAATGCTGTCTAATGGACTTCCGGAGTATTTAGCCATGCAGGGAAGGATGTTTTACACAAATGATTATTCAATAGTAGTTTTAAGATTAACTGAATCAAAGTTGTCAGTGCTGGAAATTTTTTAGCCTGATAATCATGTTTGTCAGATTATAATCACCGAGTATCTCTGCGCTTGAAAAACTGCCAAAACGTTAAATGTATAATTTATGAGACATCTAAGTCAATTTAAAAAACTCTGCCTATGGTGTTATGAATGGAAGGCTAAAAAACTAGGTTTCTAATTTTTAAATATTCAACATGTTTTGCGTGCACTGATGCAACATATTCATTTCCGATTAAGTTATATCTGCTTAGTTTATTCGTGGCATATAGTCTCTTATAAAAACGAAAATGTACGCTTACAGCTGGATACTATGCTGCATTACTAAATTTTAAATAAGTATAAATGAGATATGACGAGTATCGTTAGGGTAGAAAACTAAAGGTAATATTACAATTTAACACTTACACAATTGTGTAGCGATAGCATCGAATCCATTAAAGTCGAAAACCCGACTTTAATAGGCTGGGAATAGTTTTCCTACACAAAAATTCCGCCCTCGATTTTACGGTATGAAAAATAGATCGAGATATAATTTATATTCTCCTGTTTTCAGAATATATCGTTAATGATGCACCCAAAATATGCAAAATTAGAAATTGGAGCGTTTTTCTCACAAAACCAATCATCCCACCCACATTTAAAATTTAGATTCTTCTCGGAAAACATTCTCATAGATTAATGGCCGATACCTTGACCGGCGTGTTGCAACTGACTGTTGTTTGTGATTCTAGAGGGGAAGGTATTCAAATTCATGAAACCATCCATCCATATGCATTCGTTAATTGCTTGGCCTTGCGGTAACGTTTGAATACGCACGTCATCCTCGAATGGCATCAGACATCGCATCAATTAAACCACACTCCTTCAATCTCCTTCTTAAGGGAACGCATTGCATCACGGAAAGCAGTCGGCCGTAAAAAAAGAGCTGTTTTATCGCCCTGTTTTTCTGTGGCGGAAACCTTTTATTATTTTTTTAAAGTGGTCCAAAATTTTTAAACGCGTTTTGATTGCCACAAATTATACCGGCAACCCTTCCGTGTAGGTGGTTGAATCTCTGGAAAAATATAATAGCCTCTCACTATCCCTCTCGCTCTCTTTTTCCCTCTATCCTTTGAAATTTTTTCTTCCGTCGGTAAGCGGTTCCAAGGGAAGAGCGCTGAAGAGGGCGGTGGAGGTTTTGAGAGTAGGGAAATGTTATTTTTTCTTCACTCGTTTCGTCTTTGGCTGAGGACGAGAGAAAATTTGCACTGTCGCTTCATCGTTTTTGGAATGTGCTTTGGCTGAAAACTGAATGAAATTTTTACAGCAGATTTTGAATGCACACTAATTCTTCATTATCTAGGGCATCACTTCGATCCCGGTGTTTGCTTGTCACACGTGCGAACGAACATGTTCACTGCACGTGCACACACGAACATGTTCACTGTACAGCAATAGTGACGACAACCACCGCTTCCAAGAAATAATCAATACCCGGAAAACGAGCTAATTCTGACGGAGAAGTTTAGATTCAGAATATTCCTAATTTCTCGAGGAACATTAATTTTATTTCAATTTCCTGATAAATAGAAGAGAATTTTGCTAGGTATTTTCCGGTTTTATTTCAAACTTAATTCAAGGATAATTACAATTTCAATTTTATAAGAAACTTATGGGAACTACCCCAACGTCAGTGGTGTCACTTCTAACTTGCTAGTATTTGACCTTATCACAATTATTAGACCTAATAACACTTAAAGAGAAAGTTAGAAAGACGATAGTGTGTTAAACATGGATGATTTTTCATCTTGGCAAGTTAATGAAAATAAATTTTGAAAGTTGTTGCCATGATAAACAGTTTCAGGTGCACTATTACCCCAGAAGTGAAGACACGTGATAGCTAAGTATTTTTTTTATAGCTAGGATTCAGGAAAATGCCTAAAATATGACTTACCTGAGGAGATCGTGAAAACTCATTGGAATCGTGCAATTTCTTTTTTTTCCTTTAATTATTCGCTACTACTATTTTCCACCGATTAGAATACTCAGAAACAGTTTTCTCCTCTCCTTTTAAACATCTTTTTTCGATAATATAAATCCATAAAATATGCGTAACTGCCAATAATAGATCTCCAAAAATGAATAGATCTATCGCCTTGCAAGAAAATTAACATTTCACTTCCATATCCCGGAATATAATAAAATTGTAAGTTCAGGTAGCAGGGGAGAAGTCATCGAGGAGGGTGAAAGAGTTAGAAAACCAAACACGGACAGAATAGGAAGTGGATGTAAATTCAATGGCTGCTAAACCTATTGGGTGCTGGGATGGAGGAGAGGGGTAGAATATCGCGCATAGCGAGAATAAATTCCTCGTAATAATTAATCCAAGGAGTTGGTAAGTGGTCAGTTTGCCCGGTTGACCGCGAGTGAGGGGGGTGGGGGGAGGTGGCCGGTCGTGTTGAAATAGGTGTGAATTGAGGGGACGTGCTTGTGATGGGTGGAAGAAAACGGTTGACGGCTGCACTCCGTGGCGCAACGGTCCTTCTGAGAATCCCACTCCAATTCGGCGAGGGGAGGCGGTGGAGGATGAGTAGGGGAAGGAGAGGATTTGGTAGACCATCAAGAGCCCCCCGCACTGACTATGATTTCGAAGGTTCATGCGCAGCGTGTGCTGGTTCTGATGCCGCTCCCAATTTTTTTCAGGGTTTCAGGGTCCATCCGAAAGAGAATTTTCGATATTTGCGAGAAGATATAAAGAGCCTAAAATTCATAATTTCCTACCTTATGGTTAAAGATTTTTTTAGTTACAATAAAACCAAAGTTTTTCGCTGTCGTAACCTGTCTTCCAATATTTCTATGACTAGTAAACCATAGGAGTCGAAATAGAGGAGTGACGAGGGATTAAATTTGTAAGAATGGCCTGAACGTACTCATTTCAATCACTGAAAATGCTGCGTTGTAAATTTTGGAATATGGGTTTTAATATTGCAGTGCGAAAATAGTGGGGTTTAAATAAGTACCTTGAAATAATTAACGTTATCGAGCCTCTTTCGAGGGCAACTATGTATTTGCACGCCCACGATCCCGATTATTTTCCAAGAACCCGTAAAATTTGCAAAATGGTATGTTTTAAAGTGATCGAATTTATAAAAAAATGTTATGTATAATAGTAAGGGTTAAGTGGCTAAAAATCTGGGGAAACGCAAATTTTAAACTGTTAAGGTTAGTTTTAGGCGTTAATAAAAATGTTATCTACACCCCTCCCAGCGCCGGAGCTGAAGGGAAACATTTTCTCTGAAATAATTTTACTGTAGGTCTTGGATGTTATAGATAACTCCAACAATAAGATTCATAGTTTGAGAACATTAAGCCAATTAACTAATGGAATTAAGCCATACTCTTTTTCCTCTCCGCCAATGCGAACCGGGATATATGTTGAAACAGGGTCCATCAAATGTAATGGATATCACTATTTATCTGAAAAAACAATCAAATTATTTAAATGGATCGAAATATTTCAACTGAAAAGGGTAAAAACCTAAGTTTTTTTTCAAAGCTTCATACCAAGGTTTCACCCTTAAAGTAATCGATAACTCATTTTTGCTAAAAAGCCCTTACTCTGGTAACAAAGGTGCCAAATATTGAAACAATATTAAAATGTATGTAATGAAATAAAGCTTTATAAGCAACGATAATAGAATACCTTCAGATTTCCAAGAAGGCCTAGATGGAAAATGTTAAGCAATTCAAAACTTAAAATGTTTCCAGCAATGGAATATAGCAAAGACAAGATGGTGGAGTGAGCCCCTTACCCTAAAATGTCTCTACATATTCTCAATGAGAGGTACCAAGATGTGCTGTGCTGTTTTCATTTTCATTAGATTACTTCATAACAACATATCATACTTTTCTCAATTACACTCTCCGTTGAAGAATTAGCGTTAATACATGCCATAGAAAGCATTTTAAGTTAATTCACTTATTAACCAGAGAGTATGTGGCCATTTCGTATAATTACTTCTGGTAAAATGGTAATTTTCACCCTCCCACAGATATCGAACTCACATACCTGAAAATGAAGTCCTGTGAACTCATTATCGTCATTGTAATAAACCCTAAGATAAAGGAGGGTTTCTGTGAACTAGCCACTTAAAATTGAAATTTTTAAGTGCTGTTTTATGAAACCCGCTTAAAAATGAAGCGAAATTAATTACGCTTTTTTTCAAACCCAATGAGTGAAAATGGAAATCTCCCTGCATTTTTCCCTCTCCGGGAGAAAATTAGACTTTCTTTGCCTGGTTACTATTTTAGTTTTTTGCTTAACCTGTCCAAAGGGTACGTCCATATCCTTTAAGGGAATGGATGGATACGGAAGACGGGAAAAGTGTTCTCTACACTCGATCGTTACAAAGGGTTTATAAAGTTAAATGAAAAGTGATCAGGGGTTCTCAAAAGCTTGAAATCAATTACATCAAAGGTATCGATTACATTTTACTCTCCTTTAATTGTCAAAATAATCTAGATGGCTTTTAACAAACGTCTATTATTTTTAATGCCCTTGTGTAACCTTTTTTCTAAAAACTTGAGCCAATAATTAATGTTTATTATAGTGTGGGAATTCCGGTAGTTTATTTCTTCTTGTGGCGAAAGCTTCAGACGAGTGAAAAACAACCAAGTGAAGCAAAAAATGGCGTATTAATAAGACAGAAAAGTTCGGTTTTGTCTACTCCATTGACTAAGGCTAGTTTGCAGGGCTAATGAAACCTACTATTTTAGAAGAAATTTGAACCCGAGAATAATGATATTTAAGATGGTTTAATTACAGAACCTCCCTAACACGGTCAACCAATACTTGCCTCTCCAACCACACATGGGATGGGTCATCACAGTAGGGCAACTTATCATTTCTTTTTTTAAAATTTCAAATCCCGGATATTCCGTCTCTATGATCCAAACCTTTTCAAGAACCAATTGAGGGATACCACAATGAAATGAGTGAGAAATCACTTGCGGTTCCCATTAAGGCTACTCCCGAGCCAAAAATAGAATACCTATAGCCCTCGCACACGACTTTATACCTTCATTTTCCATAGAACGGTTAGGATTTTCCCGTGGTGTTTCTAGGAGAAGCGATTCATCATTTTCCGAGGAGCGTTCTGGGTACGCTTAATCATTTCATACTCAAGTAAAAATATATTTACTGCCCGGATTTTCCTTCCAAACAGTCCTAAGAGGAAAAATCAACTCCTTAGTATTCATGCAAATGTAAGTTGATAATGGTTTAAGCAAGAGTTTTTCTGTTTGCCTGCCGCGTGCTGCTCTTAAATTACTTCTCGAGCATCCTTAAGTACAAATGACCACGAGAGAGCATGCGTTAATGGTTCGAACAGTGACTACCACTTAAGTGATCATGAAGCTCTAATTCATTATAAGGAATCCATTTGTTCGGATGGAAAGGATGTAGAGGCCTTGAAAATTGTAGAGGGTGTATAAAGGCATAACGCGGCTCCTTAAAAGGAGAAGAAGCCTCGGGTCTCGAATCAAGGGTGGAGTCTTCCACGTGGCGAAACACCGCCTGGCCTCCACACCGTAGGTTTTCACTTCAAGGGGTGGCAGCCCAAGGATCTCACTAAATTAAGTCGATTGCTGATCGTTTGCGGTTGCCTATAAATTTCATTGCAATTATATAGTTCTCACTATTCTATAAGAAATTACAGAAAAAGCGTCATCAGTACTTATAGAGCTAGGTAGCAGCTGGCTGGTTGATTTTAAAATCGAAGTGTGTGTAAAAATTTTATAATCATCAGACCTCTCTTTCTGCAAATAAACTTCTTTTCATAAGCATAATATGGTTATGTATCTGAAATCTAATAATGTCTCACAATTCATCGTTTCAATTCTTAAGTTTTTTTTCCCCAAACGTCCGGCTGAAAAAAATGAGGATTACAATTGATGCAGAATTTTGCCACTGACAGATTAAGGGTTCAGGTATTCCTTCATAACATCACCAGACAACCCCAACATTTTTGCAAATTTTGGAATCTGAAACACAACAATAAGCGGCTTTGGTCGGCGTATTCCGACTTCAAAATCTATGTTGACATCATTTTCACTCTTTAAATATTCAGTAAATGTAAGTAAATAAGAAAAGCTCGGAAACATTTATGATCATAAAAATCGATAAATTTTATTCCCTAGCCATTTTTCCAAGTATATTTTAATATTAGACAAAAAGAGAGAGGCAAAAATAATGAAAATTAAAAAAAATGATTGTTCACTTTTATACAAAGCCGAAAATATTATTCCACTGGTGACTTCACTGATAAATAAGATTATTCGTATGTACCTGAGGTACAATATTTCGGAGACATAATTTTCGTTAAATTTCTCTGAAACATATTTTATATTATTAATTGATATTGACACTGAAACAGCTAAAATTATTATTTTTTAGTAGAAAATTCTTAAATTTGGATGATGTCTGGTGCTGCTGATTCGCCCTCTTCTGCCTCACACCCCAGTGGTTGGCTTGTAGGGAACCATGTAGACGTAGATTAGCCTCATTAAAGAAGGAATAAATGAAACTCGAGCAAACATTTCCGAGCTCATTTCTAATTAACACACGCAACCGTTGCTTACGTAAGCACGTGGACATGCTCAAAAAATGCATAAAAACAAACTTTTCGAGCAAAGTCGCCGGGATTTCAAACATGACAAGGGGGGAATGTTAAGATTGAATGAAGAGATAGCACGGAGGAAACCAATGTAAATATATTGACCGGCATCAGACACACATGAAACTTCACCATCATCGTTCCACGCAGGGCTTCTCCGCCCACCTTTTCAAGTCCCCATCCCAACCCAAAAGGGAAGCAAGGGAGGAGGTGAAGGGTGTGCGCGGGCGTGTGAGGTGGGTGGGATGGGTTGGTCCCTCTCCACCCCCCCACCCACCGTCTCTCCGCCGCCCGTCCCCGAAGGCCCTCTTCATGGATGACTCGTGAGACGAGTGCAGAAGGGTTTTCGGGGCACGCCCCCCTTCCTCCCCCTCTCACCCCGCAGCCTCATCGTCGGAAGCGTTTGCGAAGATTTTTCCCGAGTGGAGGCGGCGAGATGGGACAATGGGGGCGAGCGAGGAATTTTTGGAGGAAGAGGGAGGGTAATCGCCCAGTGGCCAGTGGCTATCATCTCGACCTCACCAGCTATGGACATCAAGAGAAAAAAGTATATAACTCCCAGGAGTAGGACGTTGGATGGGAAAAATTCAAGTTCCGGGATTTTTCCGTCTGCTGATTTTACAACCGACTTGATTTTCTAGCGTCCTTTTTTCCAAAGAGGTTTTCAGAGTCGTGATTCCATCCTAAGATTTACAAAAATGTCATTCGGCAAGCTGTGTTGAACTTAAAATCCCGAGGTGGTAAACGCGAATCTTCGGAATATATCTCGAGCTTCCGTATTCACCACGTACGAGTTCTTCAAGTACAATTCTTCATCTCTCGCACTTTCAAGTGGAAATAATGAAATTCAAAAGGAAACTTCCTTCTAAAATTATAAACTTACGAGCTGCAGGAAAATATTCAGTTTAAATTAAGAATTGGTGCCATTGAAATGCCTAATGCAACTGAGAGAAATATATTTTTAATTAATTTCACAGCATTGACAATGCTTTTGAATGTTTGCAAATATTTTTGTGTTTTTTTATGTTTTTATAAATAAGGGTGCAAAAAGTTTTATAATCAAAAACGTCATTAATATTGCATTAAATGATCTTAAAAAGTGCAAATGCTATGTCTCATCTGTTCTCCTGCCTACGACGCCTGTGCCTACAACCAAAGTAGAAAAACTTCAACAATCCATCTCCTTTGAATGCAATACTTTCCTGAGGTATACCTGAGGTGCTATTTTTATTTCCTCATTACTTCGAACTCCGCAAAAGTAACAATTCCCTGGGAATAAGATGTATAAATTCGAAATAAAGCAAGCTACTATATAAAACTATTTTTTTTAACTCGGATCCTATGAGGTGAAAAAATATAACTGATTACCGTCCTGGGTAACCTGCCTTACAAATGTACCTTATGAACACGTACCTAATTTGAATCTTGAGATTAATATTATAAGCACTCATTATTTATAAACTTCAGTGGATAACTCAAGTTTTATTGTGGTACAGCGGAACCAATTTTAACGTTTACCTGCGTTAAGGACGTCGCGGTATTTTCCTTCTCTTGCTGGCGCTACCAATGCAATGACTAATCAAAATCTTCGCTAGCCTTGAAAACATTTGGACGTTCGACCCATTTCTCCGTAAGATGACTCGCTAGACTGGAGAAACATTATACGTTTTCTTTTTTAATTAAGTATACGCATGCTTTGCTCGATTGAAACGTAGACCCACGACATCTGCTGGAAACTGACATCTCATTTCTTTTCCGATATAATTAATATTTTATTTTAAATTCAGGGGACTCTAAAAGGTAATTTTTACGTATTTCTTTCGAATGTACGATTATATTTTGGACCTCTTTTAAGATAATTGTTTAACTTGACCAGATGATGTCATTTTCTCATATATTTCAGGTAATTTTTTCGTTACCAGAAAAGCGTTACCAAAAAATATTCACTGAGTTGTCTGATATGCATCGAAGAAAAGATAATAGTGGGTAAGCGCTGTAGCTGATACTTTTAGAAGGAATCGTGAAATTGAATATTAGAGTTAATTCATTACATAAGGATAGCAATCACTTAGAATAGAGGAGACATTTTACAAGAAAGATTACTTTCCAAACCTATCTCTAGAATACTGAAACCGCTGTGGCCAATTATTCTTTCAACTAGTTTCTTTAAAACCATTAATTAAATATTCATAAACCTATTACCTACATATATATATATATAATATAAACATAAGGGGATCTTTTATTACAAAGTATAAAAATAACTACTTTCGGAGAAAAATTTGTAATATCTATAATGAATCTACCGATATATATTTACGATAGAATTCGTACAATATGTATTTGAAGTTTTTACAGAATTAGAAACTTCACTTAACTCTAAATGTATTCTGCTTCAAGTTCAGGTAATTTGAGATGACTTTTAAGAGAATAATCCCTTGGTTTAGAAATATATCATTTCCTCGCGAATCTACTCTATGCAGTTTTAGAAAATGATTACCCAAGGGAAAAAACTTTAATTTCGACCAATTGAAAGGCGCCTCTGAAAGACATCCATCGTTCAATACCTTCCAGAAAAATTTTCCTCACCTAAAGGTTTCGTAGGGATTTGTATCAGCCGAGATCAACCCGTCAAATCAACATTCGTATTTAAGTGTGTGATATTTTATTTTATTTTGTAGAATTGGAGAAAATCACTGGCAATATTCAATAACGGATTAATCCCTAGTTTTTAAAAATACACTGTCTGGGTTTTTATCATGTTTGTCAGAGTGGCTTAATGGTGATTTGCAACGCTGAGGTGCTCCCTTTTGTTTTACATGGAACGCTTCCAATGAATTGTTAATATGCGAAAGATTCACCATGTAAAAATCATTCACCTGAACTATCATTCGAAACCGGGTTCCCTCCATTTCTGGGTGCTTTAGCCAGTTAAGCTAGCCAGGCGTCCTTTGACACTTTGAATTTCTTTTGGACGGAAATCGAGGTAATTTTCGTCCGAAATTGAAGATTTTTTTTCTGCCAGAAATCGAGGGAACCCGGTTTGAGTCCTGGTTCAGGCGAATGATTTTTAAATTGTTAGGTTTTCGCAAATGTTTGCACAGCAGCCGGAAACCACTAAATTTACGGTCGCGGCATACCCGGAGTTTTTTTTAATTGTTATTAGATAACATACTAAAATTAAAAGGTCATATAATCGAGCAGTTTCCCTGGCTATCATGTGATGCCTTGTGATGATAACTTATGAGTATTTATTAATTCTAATTTTTGTTCTCTTATTGCTCCTTAACCATAGTTAGATATGACTTATTCCTTTTGTCGTCTTACGGGTGCTCCTTGTACGAATGGGAGTTTTTTTATTCAATTCGAGACATTTGCTTGCGTAAAGCTGGTGGCAGTGAAAAATACCCATTTTATAGGTGTAAAAATTAGAATTCATTTTAATACCATTTTAATAACTTATAAAATTTATCGTAACAACCATGAAAAAACATTAAACATGCTCTAAAAATTCGCAAACAAAATATCTGAAAAAAATCGCGAACTGTTTCTCTAGCTATACCCTGATGCATTTGCTATAAAAGTCGTTAAACTTTCTTCATGGATTTTAATTATTATTCGATGGGTATTTTTGTTTATTTTTATTACATTTAAATGTCGGGAAAATAGGTATTCACTGCAAGTTGCAAAGTAATAACTAAAGATGTCTGCGTATTCTGCGAAATGGATAATGTTAAGGAGTTACGTTAATGTGCTTCATGTATTGTTTCAAGTTCAAGGAAACTGTTGCTGAAACCCTCCGAATGCTTAAGGAGGCTTTTGTTTTGTAAGCTCTAAAACAAGTAAGAATATGTGAGTGGTTTAAGCGTCTCAAAGATGGCCATGAGTCTGTGGAGGATGACAAACATTCGGGTCGACCCTCATCATGCACAACTCAAGAGACGATCGCAATAGTGCGTGCATTGATTCTTGAGGACCGAAGGCAGGTAATCCATGGCGTTTGCAATAGGGTTTGACTACCATACGGGACATGTCGATTCTGGTGGATGTACTGCGCATACATACTAATGAATTGCAGCTAATTTTGTCCCGAGACCAAAGGGTTGAGGTGTACACCGAGCTGCAAGCAACAGTTTTCGATGAACCAAACTTCCTGTTCGGTCATAACTACCAATCTTCACAGAGGAAGTAATTTTGGAATTCGCAGACAGAGAAGAACACGGTGTAACGAAAACAGCAAAGACTAAGACATACGAGGTGTGCGAGAAAAGTAATGAGACTGATTTTTCATTTACCAAAGTTTTTATTTTTTTCAAACAACA
>LYUA01000167.1:1498215-1508412 GCA_002093875.1 Calopteryx splendens
CAGATCGCCCGCAGTGTTGCCAGTCTCATTACTTTTCTCACACACCTCGTACGTGCACTCGTTAAGATGCCGATTAGCGGACTGGCAGCTAAAATACACTTCAAGTGGCATATAGCGACAAAAATTCTTGCTCTTACTGGATTGGGCGGAATATTCAATTTCTTGGCAACTTATGGTAGCACCTCATAAAATAACTAGCATTAGTTATGGTGTCTTAGAAATAATACAAAATGTAAGGAGCAAATAATGTATCATCCTCAGTGTTTCAATCTTAAAATTGGTTGACTGCAGCCCCCCATTCTCAAATTGTAGTTAATTTCCTTTCGCCCTGATAATTTTTCTTTTTCATGTCCCTATTTATTTATTCTTTGGACTTATTTGTGGTATCTTACCCTCCATTTTTTTCTTAATATTTCCATTCAATCCGTAGTACCTCAAGATGTCCCCAATACATCTGGTTCTTCTTTGACGTGAAATATAATGTTATTCTTCCATTTTGTCAGTTGACAAAATTACGTAAATATCGTCCAAGGGACTTTTGTTCTCTGGAAAGATGGATTAGATGTCACTCGTCCCCAAGGAGGTTCATCACAGAATGAATTCATTTAATCTACTATTTAAACAACTTCTTGGTTGATTTTTTGAGTTAAAAATTTGTTATATTTTGCCTCCGGGGTATGCATCTGAAAATATTTTTACGTTCGTCCGGAGCTCCGGACCCAATTAGAAAGCACTCGAACAAATGAATACTATTTTAATTTTGCGTTCTATTTATATCATAATGAAAACGATGTAGACATATCAGTATTTAAGGAAAGTCACAATTGCCCGACGAAAACTTAGGAAAAAATTAAGATTGAAGATTGTAAGTAGATATTTGCGAAGGACAATTTAGCCGTGTTATTTTGGTGCAATAAGTAGATTCGTTAATGATAATTATCGATGAATTACCTTGCCCCATCTTACTTATCTCTACCCCATGGGAAGAAATTGATGAAATAACAGGTGAATAGTTTAAGTTGTAAATGACCCAATTTGAGAGCCTGGATCAATTCCTCGAAGTATGCAGCCGGCTTTCAAATTACATCTTCGAGGCGCGAAATTTTTCATGAGCCACTCCGGAAAATAAATTTCAGAACGGCTCCCTGAGCGATTTTACCTCATTTACTCTTACCTCGTCTGATTTTTGCCTTGCTCCTTTCCGTCCGCTCTATGCACGTCAACTGTCCACCGTGAGGATACTCAATAGGAGTAGAGGGAACACAGTTGAAGTCCAAGCTCCACTTCCTCTTCCCTGGACAGATTGAGCCGTAAACTTTTTCGATGAATTCCTTTCCTTGATGGCTTCAATCGACCGCTCATAAATACATGTATGCATGAACGTTGGAATATAGAACTCGGTCTGAGGCGACGGCGGCAGCGTCTTCGGAAATGAACGATTTTGATTGATGAATCTGGGGCCGGGAGAGAAATCACGAGAAATCTGTCGGGGGGCAATTGTAGATTCACCACACACTGTCTTCATTTAATGCGGGAATGAATTAAAACTTTGGATTTTTTTTACGCCTCTGGAGCATAAATCGAAAAATCCTTTTAATCACTCCCGGAGTTTAAGCTGTCACTGTGGAACCAAAACATCATTTTCAATTAGCGAAGTAGTTTCGTTTTTAAGGATGGTCGGTTTAAACGATTCATGACGAAGGACCAGATTTTTTAATTGGGTGGAGAATAAAAAATTAAAACGTCTCATGAAGAGACTGAAATGTAGCAATTGATTTTACCGGAAGTGTTCATTACGCCCAAAATATAAAAGCAATATTTTCGTTATTGTGATTGCTGTAATGGTTCAGTAAGGGTTCTCAAAGAAACCCTACTACGTAATTCATTTTTCTTTTTGAAATAGTAATGGTTTTTTCTCGTGCTTTTGATTTTGTTCTTCTGATTATACACTCTATTCTAAAAACACTCAAGTTATCTTGAATTAGATGCAAATATTCCAGAAATGATTGTTAATTTAATTGAGGTACTTATTAATTCAAGACTCCTAAATAAGGATAGATATTAGAGAAGTAAAATTATTTAAGTTAAATGTTGTTTTATAAATACCTTTAGAACTTTATAGAATATTCATATAATTTCACTTGATTTGATTTTTATATTCCTTTATGCAATTGGCATTATAAATATTAATATAATTGAATATTTCACTAAGCATGACTTATTAGGAAATTAACATGGTATAATTGATGGTTTCGGCTGTAACTTTGTGGAATTGCTTCATGATGAAAGATAAAGTCACTTGGTTTTCCACACTTATGTGGAAAACCAAGTGACTTTATCTTTCATCAATCAACATTGTGTCAGTAAAAACCCCTTTAGTTTAGTAAGTCACTTCTCTTTCATTCGGCTCTCTTGGTTTCGATACATATGGTATAGGTAATTACAGGAATTATGATGACCCTATAAATTTAGATTACGGTCTTGGATTCAAGATGTTCACTAATGATATTTCACCATGTCTGAATTAAAAAAAAGCATCAGAATTTTTTCAAGTACAGCTATATTTTCGAAAATTAATAGTTGATGATTTTATTAAGTTATGATAAGTATAATATTTTTGAACATGATTATAATTATGTGAATTATTCTTTGTCTCCTTTCAACTCTTTACTGTAATCATTCCATTGCAAGAGTAAAATATAACTTTCACAATGCCAAACAGGATAGGAGGAAAACAGAGTTTTTAATAGGTAATTTTAACTACAGTTTTGATTAATGGTTTTTATAATCTATAACTCTTCATGATAATTTATGTTTAGCCTTCTTATAAACTAATTTAGAAATAAATTTTCATATTCAATCAATTTAAATTTCATCAATTATTGATATGCTGTTTAGTAAATTTTTGTGGTCACTTTTTTGGGCTCTTTTCTATGAAACTGACTTTCCCACGCTCTAAAAAATCTTTTGAGTCATCTTCTTTCCTTAAAACGACAAATTTCTAATATCTTCGTCCATGAATGAGTGTCACTTCTGGTCATGTTTATTCATCTTTTATTTTCGTTTTTACCTTTTATTTACACCACCCGTTATATCATCAAATTTTATTAAGAAGTGTATGCATCTTGTGTGAACATCAGCTTATTTTCCAATGCTTATTATGTCACCGAAATAAATTACCCAAAGAATAATTCCTTGATTCTAAAGACGAGTCTTCCAATTAATAATTCGAGAACGTAAGTTCAACATTGTTACCATGCGTACTATACCAATTATTTTTTGAACAATGAAACCTCTAGGTATTATAGGGTTTCTTAATATTGCGTATTAAAATATGCAAGAGCTTTAATTTCAATCTATTCATTTTATGAAAAAGGTCCGCATTGACTTTATAGTATCTTTTTCATCATTCGTCGAGAATGTTAATCGTCATTAAGATGCATTCTTTGGCAATCCCTCCCTAACAACCAACCGGGGACACACAATACTTAAACCCTTCGAGTAGAAGCGCCACGGTTTCTGAAATTCTCCATCCCTTATATATTTCTTAATTGCCACCCCTCCAACTATCCTCATTCTCATTTTCCGATACATATACGCAATAGCAATTACGGTCTCCGACACTAACTTTTTTGTCCATATTTCTCAATATTGGAAAACGCCAAAGCTGTCCATAAATCCTTAGTTACCATCAAAATTCGGTGTAAAGGGCTATTTCCATGTAATTTATGAGGATATGATATACTGCGGCCAGTTCCACTTTGTGAAAAGAGCCGACTTATGATAAAATTAATTTCTCAGTCACGAAACCTCGTTTATCAAGGGCGTGAATTTGCATTGGGCAGGCTGAGAAAGCTACATTCTTAATATATTGAATTCCTCAGAACAGTTTTCCTGAATTTTTGGCTCAAAACTCAGCATCAATTAAAACGTGCGTGATTATAGATCCTTTCATGCTTAATAATCGTTACGTACCTTAATTTTTAATTGAATATTATAATAAATCAAATGAGTTTTAAAATTCTTTGCTTATTTATTGATGAAAATAAAATGCACATTTTCACGAAAACAGATGTGACTGTCACTTTTACATGTACGCAAATTCACTTATCTATGCTTAAATTCTGCGTATCATTGCCGATGTTATCAATGATAGTGAGGCTTCATTTATAGTTCCTACATTAAGGTTCAGCGTTTTCAAAACTTTATTAAAATTCGAATATAGTGTAAACCGTAAAAAATAAAATTTTAGGAGTCATGAATTTTGGTTCTCTCGGGGTATTGAAATATATTAATTTTTCTCACAATAAATAAAATTTGATCCGAATTCAGTCGATAATATATCAAAGAAAAGGGATAAGTGAGGAACAATTTGAGTTTCATCACTCGATAAAGCTGATATCATAAACTAGACATGAATACTAAGAGGGATTTACTTTCTCCCTTAATTTTTCTGTCTGATCAGATGTTTCAAATGTATTTTAAATATTGCGATTAATATTATTTTAAAATTAAATTTCCTAACTGCTAATTATAAAAAGTTGTATGGACTCGAAATTATCTCAGGTTCAGTCGAATGAAGTACACCGCATTAATTTAAGCAATTAAAATAAATCCGTTGGGTGTTGAGTTGAAAGTGGGTGCAAATTTGAGAATAATTTCGTGCCAATATCAGAGCAATTTTTTCCAAAAATACATATGAATTCAAAGAGTAAAAATGAATAATGTATTTCAAAAATAATCGAGATTATATTCATTACTTGCAGATTAATCACTTACAACAAAATTTGAATTGTAAACGTTTCCCGTCGTAGACGTTTGGCAGCCAAAAACGCAACACAACTTGTCAAACGGGATAGCCAAATAAAATTTCGGCTACGCCTCGCTTTACTCCCTATCCTCAGTTGATATATAAATCATAGCGATTTTATAAATTTATATGATAAAGGAGTTTCACCTTTGAAATGGACAGATAAATCAATAAAATACGCTCATGGCATCCAGTATTTCATCGATCGATGCCTTTTTCGGTAAGATGAAATATTTCCATATTCCCATCTACTTTGAATAGATTTGCTACACCACGTTGTATTATGGGTCATTAATACGGACGATAAAAAAATAAGCGTCTTATAAATTGGTTCTATATGCCAATCAAACTGTGCCAGCCCTACCTACGCACTTCAATCCCCTTAAATCCGAAATTTTATCCGCAATCACTCTCGGAAATAGTTCTTGCAATATGAGTATGCCCACATCAGCATAGTTTTAGAAAAGCAGATAACTCTCTACTTTAAAAAAAAGAGCTCTTCAATTTCCTTTTTGTCTGTAAGACGTAGCGCAGGTTTTTTTCTTTTATATTCATTTCTCTCTCTCAATGAATGAAATGAAACCAGCACAGCTTTTCTCAACATTGAATGGTTTGAATTAAGAAAGAAATCTGATCTTCCAGGATTCACCAAAAAACTCTCATTGACGGAACAAGCAAGATTAATCTTCTATGTATATGAATGGTAAAAAATTGATAAGTGATAGCGTAATTCGGGCACTAAAGGAATGTCAAGAGAGAACTTCTTTGGGAGAGGGGCTTCGTTGGATAGCCAAGCATACTTAACGAATTATTTCCGGAGGTTTCTTCTTCCAAAGCAAAGCGGAATTTAATCTTCAGTTCAAATTTGTTAATAAAGAAAAAAATGCTTTTCACAAGGGAATACTAGTCACCAATATTCCTAAAATACTCTCCCTCTTTTCCTCTTACATACATGAGTGAAGATAACGCATTGAGAAAGTAATCCTGGAGCTATTCAACACCGCTAAAAATATTTGGCCAATGACAACGTATTTTTTTGCTTTCATTTAAATACCAAGACTAAAACCGCAGAAGAGAAATTCAATTGTATAAGAAAGGTTAAAGTATAACTGCAGGCGAAATTAGTGAGGTTGATACAATAGGGAAAAGGAGTTTTTCGTCATTTTTATGTACTTATGTCCGTCGAGAAATATGATGAGCGATCCTCAGAACATTCAAGAATGAAATGTTATGGAAGAGTTTTTGCGTGCATATGGGAAAATATTTTTAGAATTATCTGGTATATATTACGCTTGGACCAAATTTTATACTCAAAAATACGGAAACTACGTAATATGGTGAATGAATCTTCATTTGCGTCAACCTGTTACAAACTTTGTAATACATTAAAATTAATTAATTTAATTTAGGTTTAACCTTAAATTGTAGCATTATTGTTAATGTTCATGCACTAAATATGAATTTGGCTTACTTCATCAGAAGACAGGATTTTAAATAGTATGCATAAGGTGACATTTCAATCATCGAGTGTTAGACCTACGTTTGTTTACCGTTTGAATGCTGGCCATTGACCTCCCTTATCATTCAATCATTTATCATTAATTCGTTAGTATTTTGGACAAAAGATAGAGGTTAAATTGGCATCGTGCACTGAAAAAAAAGTATTTTTTTAGCATTTAACTGAGTAGAGCAAAATTTTTCGGCATTAGCGAAACTGTCCGAAAATGTTAGGAATGAAATCGGTTTGCGATCCAATTCAAAACCTTCAAAACTGGTTTTCTTCCCCTTTCTTTCCATTCACACATAGAAGAATTTATCAAAACATGCTTTCAAGAAAAACGCAGACGATGAACGGCAGACAATCCTTTCGAGTTTTTAGAGCGGTGCAGCTGCTTGTCTTTGCCACCGTTCGCCTTTGACTCACCCCAAGACGTCCAACTCCCGCTCGAAAAAAATCATTCTCTCTCTCTCTCTCTCTCTCGAGGAAACGCTCTGCGGCATTCTGAAAGATTTCCACATCTGTCTAGCTTGCATAACTTGTCTTTTCACAAAACAAAGTTAATAATTTACATAAGATATCATATCTCCTCCCGCACAAGGAATTATAACTTAGAAAACCATGCAGCTGTAAAAACGACGAAATGCGCAGCTGGATATTTCGAGCGTGGCTATTCTATTTCACAAGACGGCTCATGTTCGGAAAGTGTCGCACAGGGATACGGAAATCCAAGCGACTATCAGCATTTGCTAACTGTAATCCTCAACTCTGGTCAAATAGGCACGGCAGAACGGAGTGGTCATTCAGCATTTTTGCGATGACCCAGGAAAAACTTAGATATGCCATATCATGGAATCTCATGAAAGAAACATTTTTAAACAATGGAATTCTTCGATGGAATAGAGTTTTGTCATTGTTTTTATTTTTGCATATTTTAACTAAAGAGGTTATAAATAATGATTTGAGAGTTAACTGGTAAACAACATATGTGAATACATGAAATTAGAAAAAAACATCGTAATGTCATACATGCATAGAGTTCTTGCGCCGAATGTGGTGCGCCAAGGAATCTGAGAATTAAATGTCACTAAAGAAGTCTTTCCCAGACATAAAAGTAATCCTTTTTCTCATTTGCATCAATGATATAAATTATAGACTTTCTAGTAATGTCAGATTATTCGTAGACGATACGGTCATCTAGCGGGGCATAGGTAAAAAATCTGACTGTGAGGCTATTTCCAGTAATCTCTACTGTATTGATGCCAGGTGTGAGGAATGGGGTCTAAATTTAAATTTGAAAAAGTGTGCAGTGATGAGCTATCGGGAAAAGAAATCCATACACCCTTACACCTGTAGACTCGCAGGAGGGGCAAAGGAAAAAATGACAAAGCAAAATACCTAGGAGTCACTCTAACATTAGACCTAACGTAGGGTAAACACGTAAGGACTATATGCGGAGCTGCATTGAAGAAACTGGGATTAATTATGCACATGGTGGGAAAATATTCAAATGAGAAAGTTAAGGAGATGTGTTATTTCGTGCTAGTTAGACCTCGTCTTGAGAACTATTCGAGCACTTGGGACCCTGAGGAAAGCTGCCCGTTTCGTGAGGAATCGTTATGAACGAACAGAGAGCGTCACACTGTCATTGCAGAGTCTTCAATGGAAGCCACTGTAAGAACGAATATTGGTTGCACGTCTTAAACTGTTTTAGGTATAAAAATCATTCGAGTTTAACATTGAAACAGTAGGAATCTTTTTAACTCCACATTACATTAGCAGACGAGGCCACGACGGGAAGTTGAGAGATGTGGCTGCCGAACATAAAGATATAAGGAACCATTTTTAGCCCAAAAAATTCGTTACCTCAACGGTAGGAAATACGCAATGGCAGTTTGAGCATTCCGAATGTGAAGGGATGGTCAGTGCTAATGGCAATAAATTTCATTCATGGCAGATGACCTAACACCCCTGCCACACGCCCTAGCGGCGGCTTGCAGGGTACTATGTAGATGTATATAGAAAATTTAGTGAACTCCTTATCAAGGATATCCTTCGAAATAACGAAATATATGCCTTAAATTGCATTAAATAAAATGTATACATTCTTACCTTTTACAGGTCATATCTCATACTTCATCATTCAACATTCGAAACATTACATTATGAATTTATTACCCAAAAAATCGGTTAACAAAGTTTACGATTGATGTTTTTAATTTATTTCAATTATTTTTATATTCAAATAACAGAAATACTTATCATGAAAATGCCATTTCAGTGAACCTTGGGAAACAACGCTATCCAAACGCCTCTAGAAATGTCCGACGACAAGTAATAACGCGTGAATTATCCCGGGAAATCGTAAAATAAATTCTTGTGTCGAATTTTTCTATATGGAGAGAGAAGCTTTGTCACTAGGCAGCTTTATGTTGCCATTTTTGTCGTCAAAAGGAGGGTGAGTAAGCGGTGTTATGATTTGCGGTGATGTGATACTCATGCAGGTGTAATTAAAAGCATGATGCTAGGCATACATCGCTTAAGATGGCAGTGCGTTAATTGAGTTCTATTGTGTTGAGTGATCGTGCCACCCTTCCACAAACCCTCGCCGTGGATTATAAGGTATTGTTTAGATCTAGTAGGCATCTGAGAATGGAAATAGAATGATGTATTTGGTTCAATAGCTAACATACTGACTGGAGGGTCAAGTTTCGATTACGTGGTGGCCGATTTTACATACTCCGATCCCTTCCAACGGACAATGATTACATACATGTGTTAGGTCATTTAATTAAATCCATTGAAAAAAAATTATGCATAATGCTCAAATCTAACTTATTAGCCTTACTTGGATACCATTAGGAGAACACTTATACTCACCTGGAGGGGCTGAGTTCCACCTGGTGGATTTACTTTAATGCTCTCACTGGATTTCACGGCGACCCCCATAAATAAAACTATTCTAGTCACAAATTGCCCGCCTATCCCCATTTATGGAAATTATTTCATTGATTGCTCCTCTAAAAGCGATTTCGACAAGGTCCTAGTGGAAAGTACTCATGTCAAAAAAAGTGTGGAATGTACTCATGTCATGTTTAGCTTTATGAAAGAGTTTTCATTTTTTCACTATATTTCGCATACAACTGATTACCCCTGTGAAAACCTTCTGCGTCATTTTCATGATTCAATAACTTTTATGATTATTGTGCTCCTAGGTGATGCGCTTGAGGATCACGCAGAAGCGTTGGCACCATGATCGGCAAATAAGAAATAGCATGGCTATTTAACAATTTTTTCATTTCTAAGAAGAGAAAATGATTCGGAGATGTGACAAAGGGGATAGCCGTGGAAGAGGTCACACCGTAAAAATCCCACATCTTAAACTCTTAAGACGTTTTCCTTACCGCTACGTATTGACCGCACTACCTTCCTGGATCTTCCTCTCTTCCCATATTTGTGCGTTTATGTGTGGGTGTTCCTATGTAATGGACACCCTACGTTATTAAACGTTTATACCGCTCTACCCTTCTCCCTCCTTCCACGCGATAGCATTCCCTGGATACTCCTCCCCCTCCCCCCATCAAGCTCTCGCTCACTACCCTCCCAATCCGAGCCGCCTCTTCCCACCCCGTAACGGCCCGAACTCTCCTTCCCAGCTTCCTCAAATCCACCCACATATCTCCTCCTTGACCAAGTATCCACTCTCCTCCTTCCTCAAGCCCTTCCCATCTCTCCCGTATCGAAAAAAACACCAATATAACCGAACCTTTTGCTCATTATCTTTATCTGTTTTTCCTCCCACGCCTTCCTTCCCCATTCTTCCCCCGTCCGCCCACTTCTGCCTCCCACCCTCCTCCTTCCCGCCACCCACTCATTCTCCTCCAACCAC
>LYUA01000167.1:1529267-1542191 GCA_002093875.1 Calopteryx splendens
GGGGGGGGGGGGGGGGGGGGGGGGGGGGGGGGGGAGCTATGCCACTAGTCATTCCGGCTAAAATGAATCGTACGAAAGGATCTCGGACGCAAGAGTTCCCAAACTGTCTTTTCATGGTGACCTACTATTGCCACTTAAGAAATAAGGCAAAATGTTTTAGAAGATGCTTAACTTGTTAAACTCTTCTAATGCTATCTATCAATTAGCTCTGTCGTTTTTTGCTCCAGATGTATTATTTATAAGTCATTCATCAACATATGATGTATTTTTATAAGTTGAAATTAATGAACAAGTGTATATATCGGAAGTGAAGTCAACACAGTTTTTAAAAAAACAAACCACAATATGAAATAAATTCATAATTAATTTTAAACTGTGGAATAATTCCCTTCCCTTAGAAAGCAGGATTTTCAGCGATAGTAGGAGTTTTAAGTTGTTAAGTAGTGCGGCAGGACAAAATATCATCATTTGCAATAAAACATGCTATCCGCTGATGACGCGAGATGCGTAAAGTGAGTAAAACACATCATCAGGGGAATGATATAGACAGACTGATAGGAGGAATTAAGAATGTGCATAAGGATACAGAAACAGATGAGGAGAAAATGTAAAAAATGAAAAACTGGCAAGATTGAGAAGAAAAAAGGTAGAAAGAGAAAAAGAATGTAGTTACTGATTGATAGTGGGGGGTAGATAAAGAGGAAATTGAAAAGTTTATGAGGACAGATAATCAGAAAGGGAAGTAGGTTGCTAGAAAAATATATAAGTGACGGACCAATGGGGAAAGAAGAGAAAGTAGGGATTATAAAAAAGAGAATAAAGAGGAGAAGATATTATTAAGTGGTAGCAGAGTGTAAAACAGGTAAAGGAAGAAAAAGCATGTCAGTAACATTGTCATAATTAATTATTGATAGAGTTGGCAAAAATAGTTATTTCAGACATTCTTTTTTGAACCCATAGATTAATGTGGAGTCCTTGGTCCTTCCCCGTTTAGTACCCATGCAATACTTCATTTCCTAACTGCGCCCTTTTCTTGCGTCATTAGAAATATTTCTCCTTTTAGCTTTTCTTGCAGGATTCTCTTCACTTTTTTCTTTTGATTTATAACTTGATATTTTTTTACACATTTTTTGACGTAGTTATTATTGTTAACACTTTTGTCGCTGTTGATGTCACCATCATAGACGTATTTTGCTTTTTTCTACTTTTTGTCGATTGTTCCATATGGTGTCTTAGTAGGAACAAGTTACTTGAGCCAGGAAAATATATTATGATAGTAAAAGACAATAAGCGAGGAAAGGAAATCAAAGAACCGGGGAAGCCTGTCGTAGGAAGTTTAATATATTGACGAGGCCAATACGAAAATCATACTTAAGATCAAAATTGAGGAAACGCAAAAATATCAGGAAGAGCACCCTAGTGTATATCATGCAATCGAGCCACTCGGAATTCATGCTGCAAGAGATGAATACGTGTTATAAGGATGTACCTATGTTGTGAGGAAAACATTTTCTAAACTTGACACGGACTCTTGTAATAATAAAACCCACTGAACCAAGGAGTCGACCGAGACGTGAGGAAGAAGTCGGCGAAATAAAAGAGGAGGAGGGTGGTGGGTGGAATGAGGGAGGAGAAGGGGGGGGATACCTCTTTGCCAGGAACGCGGGGATGACGAAGTGTTCGAGGAAGTCGGTAGAATGTCTCCCATTCCAGCCGTCTCCCTTCGTCGGCGCTCCTCTCGAAGCAAACCTCCCCCAAATGAATCAGCCCCTTTCCCTCCATCGCCTTGCGTGCCCTTAAAATCTACCATCTCCCCGAATGGAGAGGGTGGCTTGGGGGTGATGGAGGGACGTGGGAGGATGATGATGATCACCTCGCTTCCTCCACTCGCGCGATCTCTAAAGGCCGCCCGCTCTCCTTTGCAGCTCCCAGACAGAATTACAACTCCCTCAAGAATTTTATTCGAGTTCGCAATCGAGCGGGCAATATAGAGTTGTATAAGTGAGGATGGATCGGGATGCTTCTCCTCACATGCCTGCCCAGCGCTCCCGAGGCGGTTGGGAGGGGTTCGGAGTCAGTGGCGTGCCCCCGCAAGGGGGCGTGACGCGAGATCATTCTCGTCCTCGAGAGTGCCTTTACGGCGCGCGGATGCGGGCGCCGACCGACGTCGCGCTGCGAGATGACCACGCGTTCGCGGGAGGATATCCCCCGACCGTGGGAACCAACCGGTTGCCGGGGGAAGAATTAATTCGTCTTCCGCGTCCTGAGCGTGTTCCGATCCTTCATCCTCCTCCTACTCACACCCCGCGAATCCGCAGGTCCCCCCCCCCACTCACCAGCTAAAACACCTGCGAGCGGGTAAGAGTGTGGTAGGGGGAGGATGACGATAGGAGTCGGTCAGAAGTAAATACGTGTCTCGCACTGATGCGATGACCGCGGTGCGCAAGGAGTTGAAATCTCACGCCGTCGGTCGTCCAGATGCGAGCACCTGCGGCGATGCGTCGCCCTTTTCACTCGGTTTTGCCGCTTCCATGCATTCCCGCTACCTTGAATGACTTTTTCCGCCCTTGATTAGGATAGGCGCCACTCCACTTTCGCTGCCGGCGCGATCACAAAACAGCGTTGATATATCATTGCCAAAGGAATGGTTAATCTGGCGAACCATAAAAATAAGGAAGTTAAGCTCTACGAAATTCAGAATTTTCCAATCATTTGACAGCCTATATGTTATGATGAGAGCGGCCATTGGCCTTTTAATTCTCATATCGTCGTCTAGAATACCGACATGAAACCAAGCATACCACTTCTCAATGTGGTTTTGTTTCTCTCGCCAACTTAAAGAGCTATGGTTTTTTTTTTAAATGTATTCACAACTGCTTTTCTACATTCTTTAAGTACCACCTCAGGTATACATGTTGTGTGATATGAGCACTCAAAATCTAAGTTAATAGTGGAGAAAAAAATTTGTAAATCACAGCGGTTTTTTTCTCCATCATCATGAAGTTTCACAAGGTAGAACCTGAAATTGTTGAATCCTAAGTTAATCCTTAGAAACAATCTGGCGATCCAATTCGAATAAATAAAATAAAGACGATATAGTAAATAATAAAGCTCTCTTCTAATGAGACTACCATCCTTTAGCTCTTTAGGAAATACAGCTTTATATTCCTTAAATGCAATAAAACCCGATAGGCTCTCCGCTCACTATCATTCCTGTGCCCAGCCCTTCACGTTTTTTCACTTTACTCTGTGAATGAGTTTAAAATAATGGTGGTAAGTCACAACCCTTTTCCTTCCTATTCCTATTGCTAATTACTCTGCCAATCACCGGTTTTATCGATTTTCCATTCCCTACCCAAAGATACTTAAATTGCCATTTGAATTAAATTTGAAAATTTCATTACTTTTAGGTTAATTTAGTGCCTTGCTTTTGCCAAATGCCCACTTCTAGTTGCCAATATAGTATTTGCGACCGTTTTCATATCATAGTGGGAGCTTTATGAGTAAATTCAGGCTGCTTTCATTCCTCTCGGTGCAAATAAGACGCCTAGCCCTCTTTTCTACTCTTCAAATTAATACTTCGATGAACTCCTTCTACTCCGCGAAACGTCTTCTTAAAATCCAGAAAACCAAGACATCCTACTTTCTACTTGTATATTCCGTTCTAATGATGTCCTCATTGCTTCTGAAGCCTGTAGTTCTCTATTAAATATAAAGATGTAAGAGTTCTTCCGGAAATTGAAGTACAATTTTGAATGGCATCAAAAAAGAAAAACTGTACGACATTTCACTAAACTAGCACTTACATGATATACCTACATCAATGTACCTTAATAGGAACTGTTGCCTTCAAGCGGAAAGCATGGTGCTTCATTGAAGTTTTTCAAAGCGCAGATATGACCTTGGAAGCTGTTCCTCTCTTTGAAAATTTAAGTATTACCGAAAGTTATGCCATAAATAACGAAAACTATCCTACAGAAAAAATACTGTCAATATTTTATCAGGAATTTTCTTCACCCCAATTAACTTAATAAAAGGCATGCTCTTATTCCTTACATTGTTGTGGAATAATATTACTAATCATTCGCATTTAAACGAAAGACTTAAGAGATTCGTGACCATAAACCTTCTCGAGATGTGGCTCATCAATACGCTATCGAACAGTGAGCACTGATTTAGCTCGCCGTTTCAACTTTTTCAAGGAATCTCAATATAACCTTTTTCATCTCTATTTTCGTATACAAAACATATTACAGCCATTTTGGACTAGAAAATTATTTCTATTAGTTTACATGTTGCATCCATTTGATTTCAGCAAGCGGAAATAGATTTTTCAATAACGAAAGTCATAAGAAACGCATTTCAGAATGAATACCTTTAAACAGGAAATGCGTTCACAATCGGGTATACTATTTTTTCCCCGGAGAAATTTATGAAAGGTTCAAACGATTTTTTGTGAAACCAGTATTAAATTATTGTCAGCGTATGAGGGAAAAAGTTTTAGTTTAAATTCAGTAATGCTGGACAAATACTTTTCAAAATTTGCTTGATTTATGAAAATTATTTTCGTATGATCACAATGCAATTAAATAGGCATTGATGGAATGCATTAGTTAATAATGGGCTAACGAAAAAATAAAAATATTTTCCAATAAAAACTTTCATGGTCATTTATCCAGCAAAGCTAAATTTGGACTAAAAGAAATTTTCCTTCTACGCCGATGAAATACTAATAAGATGTGGAAGCATTGTTGCCAAATGTTAGTTATTGCAACAATAATAATGCCCTTTTTCATCGCCGCGTTACGATTCACTAAACGTACGCGAAATGGAAAGACGATAAGCGAGGCTTATGAGCGCGACGTCCATCGAAGAGAAAATGGTTTCTTAAGGAAAACGGCGTAATCGTGTGTGTTTTCACTTCTGTAATTCAAATTATTTCACGAATAAATTGAAAATAATGATGAAGTGAACTATTCCATTGTTGACATCCTCATCATAACCCCGCGAAAAATGAATACCTCATAGGAATTCCATTCGATTCGGCGTGGCGACCAGAAATTAACGAACAACATGCGCCTTCTCCATCATTCAGTACTGTGAGCACGCCGAAGCGCCTGCCAATTACCTACTCATCCCCCCCGGACGCAACTCCGGCCCTACCCGCAATATATATTACCTCCAGATGCACCCATCCGGGGGCCACCTATCGGCAGAACGCCCAACCAGTCGGCATCTCCTCATGTTTTCACGCTTTTCATCTGTTCGCCCGCCCTCAACCGCCTCTTCTTTTTTTCGTCATCACCGCCCCTGCAAGACCGTGGGTTTGGTCTCGGGTGCGCTCCTTTTTTTTACATACGGCCAATTCCCTCGCACTCCGTCACTCCAAGAACACAGTGCAATAAATCTCGAAATTTATCTCCCTCTTCCTCAACTCGTCGCCCACCCTTTCTCCCGTCCGTCTATCCACCCATCCTTCCCGCTTTTAGCGTATCCACCCAGATTACTCTTTATCTCGCTTTCCGCGGGAAATCCCACCCATTCGGTCGTCATTCTCGTCCCCTTGCGACATCCTGCCTTTCCTCTCGCCTCTCTCTTACAGTTTCTCATTCTTAGGAGGTTGTCCACTCCCCATGAGTTCTCTCATGCCCTCTCTCTTATGACGCAGAAGTTTTCGACATCCTTGGTCGTTACTCTCGGGCAGCAGGTCCGCCGAATTAGATCGATGCTTTCCACGAGGCGTTGATTAAGGCAATAACGGTGCATTTAAGTAGAGAAAAATTGTATTGCCTCACAGCTAAACTTCTTGTCTTTAATTCTTGGATCCGTGCTTGAATATCCCAGTTTTATTTTCTTTCCTCGGACCTTACACTTTTATTGCCTAGCGCCGGAGAGATTTTTTTACTTCCTCTTTTTCTTCTACTTTTACAGGGCTCTCCCTTTACTGATATGATCTTCTCTATTCACTCTAGAACTTCAGGAACAAGTTTCAAGTTTTTCACTCAATAAAATGATAATTTCTCTACTACCACTTACTTCTCCATTGAACTGTCATGCGAAAAACAGCAATTCATGCTTTTATTAAATATGTCTTTGAGATAAATCTGCCCTCTTTTGATCCGTAGTTGCTATTCAAGCAATCACAATCAAGTTGTTGCACCAAAAGTCTCTATTTTAGACATAGCTTAAGGTAGATCAAATTTGCATCAGTTTTAACAAAGATCAAAACTCGGAGAATATTCTTATTCCCATTTGCAATTCTGTTCCCCAAAAATTGTGCAATTTTCTGAAGCCTACAGCAAATCACATCCAAGGCTCAGTGATAACTGTGAACCCAACAGGTAAACATATGAGTGCATAGTTAACTGAGTAAAATCTCCGCTTATTGTTTGCAAGATGGTTGTAATGTGAATACATGAACAACTATATAAATATTTTAAGATAGATTAGAAGCTACTAATTTCTTTTTTCTTTTAAGCTATTACTAGGGGGAAAAATGAAATAAATAAACTGTCAAAGAACAATTATTTGATTACTTTTGCATATCTTCAAGAAAAATTACTTTCGAGCTTTAATGACAATCACTTCTAAATATCAGGGCAGTGAATTTCTATGAATAAAGAACTTCCGTGGCTTCTAGAATCATATTTTAGAATAATAAGGGAAATTAAATACATAAATAGTCTCTTAATTTCTCGCGTGGAGAAAACATTTTG
Organism: Calopteryx splendens; assembly: GCA_002093875.1. Lineage (NCBI taxonomy): Eukaryota > Metazoa > Arthropoda > Insecta > Odonata > Calopterygidae > Calopteryx > Calopteryx splendens. The sequence goes on from LYUA01000167.1 coordinate 1,535,984, forward strand.
GGAAGAAAATCACTAGCGTGATTAGACAGTGGAATCTGATGATAGCACATGCGGAGGATTTATGAAAAAGTTGTTGATTTGTTAAAATTGCTATTAGCAAGGGAATATATAGTTATCTTTGGCACACTGGTATTTCTTTTCCCTTAATGCTAATTATTTTAATAAAGTTATCGCATGTGTAGCTCATTGAACAAAATTTATCGCGTATGAAGAAAATTATGTGATAAGGTCACTATATATTTTGCATAGCAGGTAAATACTTAGCGCAATTATACATCGAATAATTTTCGGTACTGAGAATGGCACCAGTGATGATGTAATAAGCGTGAGTACATATAAATGAGAGTTAGAGTTAGTTGAGGAATAACATTCTGTTACTCTCTCATTAATATTATTTAATATCATTAGCTAGTTAGGAATCGGCTCCTCAGAACCTTCTAAGCGGCAAATTGCGTCCGCAATTTGTTCGAAGGTTAAGCAGCCCTACTTCATCCCCGTACTCACTGTCTCATTCGCGGCTGTTCATTCCAGCAATCTCCACATCCCCTATTTCTCATCCCGTCTTTCTCCATCCATCCCATTCCAACCGTTGCAGTGAGATTATCTTCCCGCGAAATAAAATTATAATCGCCTGACTCTCAACTAGACCGCGTTCCGCCGCCTCCCACTATAATGTTATCACTTTGCCCGCCGTCTCACCGCCCAAGCAATCTTTCCCCTGACACCCGCTCGCACCAAGTCACTCGTTTTGCGGCGTCATATCGCCCGCCATTTATATTTTGCGATCAGGCTTTTTCTGCTACAAAAAGAACTCACGAGGGGAGAGCACCTGCTTGTTTGGTCCTCGGCAACTAGTGTCCGCAGCACTGAAGTCAATAAGAGTTTTTGTCGTTTTCTTGAGGTCACGTGGATCTGGCACTTGACATCCTCACATCTTTTAGAAGTATTCGCCACTGTTTCGCGTCACTGGATAAATTGAGGAAATGAATGTCGCAATAACTTTCCCGTGAAATAAAATGTAATTTATTTAGAGCCGGTTGTTGGGAACTTCCACAGGTTTGTACCTACATACAGAATCAAACTGATAATATTTTGCAGAACGTTGTGATACGAAAAGGTTCCTACATGAGACTTTAAAGCAATTAAATTATAGTTGGATGTAGTTTTAATATTCAACTTGTTCACAGGTTTCAAGATATAGATCTCATAGCACAAAAGGATTATTCAAAAGTTAGATAGTATTTAATGGCAAGGAAAAATGTATTTCTTTAAGTAAAGCAAAACGACGTAATTATTTACCTAATGGGTAGCAATTCATGGATTTGTAATATTAGACACAGTTTCTAAGGTTGCATGTAAGTAAGGAAATAAGGTACTAAGGTTAACTCTTAATAACAGAATAAAGTGTTGACGCCTACTTTGAAGCGATAAAGTAGGGCATTTATGTCTTACAAAAATATTGATGAGTTATGCAATAATGAAATATTACAATTTCAATTGATACTAACATAAAGTTGCTCATTGATCCTGTAGTAACGTGCCACACCAAATTTTGTGTTTTTAAAAATACATTGTCCCTCCCTTGATACACAAATAAAATTATTTTTATAAGTATTTTATAGTTTTCATGGTTGAGGCAATGCCGATATTGATGCTTTACTTTTGAGGATGTGTAAATGAAAAAGACTGCATCAATGTTGTCTTCACGAAAAGAAATGACTCGTGTCAGAAAGTCTGGAATAAAACTTAAATATATATCTTCCGGAGGCACATAATATCTATGTGGACATTTTATACGTATAAACTAGGTGACTGTCCTAGATTTCAGACACAGGCTAAGGTCTTAATATATATCAATCAATATTAGGTTTCTCGGGAAAACGAGTTTTTTTTATAGTGCCCGAAGTAACGCCGCATTTGATGTGAGATAGACTGGACTTTTAGGTTTGATCCAGCGGCAAATGCTGTGGGTGGTGGAAGGATATCTAACCAGGAGGGGTCGAACAGGTGAAAGGGAAAGGGGTGGATGGCTAGAATAGAGGGGGAGCAATCGAGAACACCCAAATCAGGACGATTGTAACGCTCTTGGAATGGGCTGTAAAATTTAAGAGTTGTGGGGCAGTCAAAGATGATAGTGGGTGAAACGGACCTTACGATGTGGGGGAGGATCCAAATGGCTTAGGAATAAGAAGAGGTGTGGTTCGGCGTCAGAAGAAAAACACCCACGCGGAAAGATATCCCATCTACCCCGAGCCCCATCTTTTTCCCCCTCTCTACCTCTCTCTGCCTTCTCGCCTTTCAATCTTTTCTCCGCTTCTATCTCATTTTTCTATCCTCCCCCGACTCTTAGAGGCATTTTTATTCTCTTATAAAGCCTTCCAAGTGCATCAGACGATTTACCTTTTAGTACGAGCGCGAAATTGCCCCTAACTATCACGAACATCTGTGGTTTCTTCCTCAGTTTTCTGCTTTATTTTACCTTAAAGATTCGCAGGAGTTAGCATTAGTACATATATCCTCGTTGTGTCAACACCAAGGTGAAAATGGTGACCTGAACGAAATATCTTAATAGCTTTAGATGAAAACTAGTTATTTAGATAAACTATTAATTTTTTTAATTAATTTCCGATCAACTTAAATTTAAAATGAATTGCAAGTATGATGCATAAATTTACAGGCTTGAAAACATGTAATTGTATTTTTTTAATTACCCTCCTGGGAGAAGAAATAAGACGGAATTCTTACCTCGCCCTGCTCAAGTTAATAAATTTCTTGGCTACTCGCCCCTTCTTATGCATCATGTGATGCAGTATCACCTTATAATGGGGCATGCCTCGTGGTCATTAAAGCGTGGAGAAATAATGCTGGAAATTTTAAATGTTATCATAAATACTAAACTTCCACGAAGCAAGAAATTATACGATCCAATTTAAGTAGATGAACGCTGAAAGGTGAAATGTTTCAGGTAAACATCTCATTGGTAAAATATGGCAGATAGAGCCTTACAATTGTGTCTCTCTCTAATGTGTCTATTAATTCTTTTAACTTAATTATCATGTCAACAGAAGAAACTAACTTTCAGAAAAACTCTGTTCCCTACTTATTCTCTATTGCTGCTTTTGACGGCGTAATGTGGCAATAAAGCTAAAGGCAAAATATTTCATTGACTATTGTTTAATGATCGCAGAATCAAGAATGAATAGATAAATGGCTTAATGAGAATCCGTAGAGCATCCCTGGACTAACGAATTCGTGTTACTTAAATATTTTACGAGGCGCTCGTGAGGTAAGTGGCGGTGGGCAATCCGGAAAGAAGGGAACAAAGGAATAAGAGAAATGAACCCAGGGTCGCGAATTTTTTATTCATCACTTCGCTTGTGAATCGAAGAGCAAATGAAAGGAATGACATATCCGGGGATTCGAACCCTAATCTTTGGCTTAAAATATATCTGGGTGTAAACTAGGTACCGCAATTTTACTATTCCTGTCTATTGAGATAAAAATGATGTATCATACCAAAATTATTTAGTCCTATTAAACCAAATCCGAGGAAATAAAAATCGTTGAAGAATACACAAAATGCATCCCTTCCGGCTAAGGACTGACATGAATTTCAAGTTGATATCCAATCATTGTTGAGCATGACCTCAAGCCTATCCTTTTAAGCGAGCAAAGAAGCGAACTCTAAGGCCATTGAGTTCTCTTCACTCAATACTTATGTGTCACTGCTGGACGCACCAAACCGATGGTGTTGTTGAGAAATCTGAAGTTTTGTTAAATGATCGTACAAATTAATTCCATGGTAGAATTAAGCTTCTTTCTCTTTGGGTCTCTTCATTTTTGGGATTAAAATGAGGAGATGGGTAATCGTTGGTTTTTATATCCGCCTCTTACTATCATGACTGGTGTATGGAGTCTGTATTTTTTAATCGAAAATTATTTTTTGATAAGGACAAGGAAAAAACACTGCAGATTTATTTTTTTTAGTGCTGGTCTACTCTCCTTAATGGTCTCTGTTCATTTGTCCCAAGACGACCCACGTTGATAATCCTACCTCCCCCTTTGCAAGCCACTTAAAAGCTTACTCTACGACCTGTACCAGAGTTTAATTACCTCCACTCTGTCTGTCTCTCTCTCCGTCTCACGTATCTGGGATAGTCTTTTGAATTAATTAACTCAATTGCGGATTCATCGCCTAAGCGTATTTTACTCTAAATAGTCTGACACCATTCCATGTCATTTTAATCACATCCGAGAAAATAAGCGTTACCTTAGAACAGGTTGCGGCTTACCGGCAAAGAATGTGTAAAATCTTCTGGGAATCTCTGCTGAAACTGATTTATTTTTATGGAGATGATGGGATTTATATGTGTCTTGAAAAAAGGCTAACAAGAAAGAACTGAGGAAAGGGTTGTTTAAGGTGAAAATATTTCTCTGTATCGATAATGACTGGAATGGACGCCATAGATGATCTGAGATAATGGTTCCGAGCCAGAAGGAAAGTGCTTCACCATTTTCTTATTTTAGGGTTAAACATTTCAACGAACAACTCGGCAATACAAATTCACATTATATCTTTCACTGTGAAAGTTTGAATGCAATTCCAGCCACGGGTGGAAATTTTACGTTTATATCGGGAGATTTCTACCTCTGCTTCAATGGAATTCAAGGTTTGAAAGCGGTACAACATGTTTCGATACATATCAGATAATTAAAGTCTACCGGTTTTATCAATATTTCTTTAAACCTTTATGAAGCAGAAATATTCGTATGCACATTTTTACTATAAAACGTAGTCATTACTACCCAAACTTTTCAACTCTCGCTATGGCACCATCACAGACAAACACGATACTGAAGAGGAGAACGATTAATTCGAAATAAGATAATTAAAATGTAGTAGATTTCAAAAATAAATTCTGTAAAAAATTAAATATTCTCTTCTACGTTTAGGAAAGAACTTGCATTTGATTTTAAGGTAACTGTATTCGCAGCTAGTCTTGTGAATAGAAATATTCATCGAATTCATAGGCTACAATATTTAAATTAAATTTGAATGAAAATATTCAACTCACCATGCATGCATTGTAAGCAATTAACTTGTGTGCTAAAAAACTGTGGTACTGATAGCAAAATTATTTTAAAAATCACATCAACACCCACAATATGGAACTGCTGATGATATAAAAAAGTCTACCTTGCTGTACTGTGCCAGAAATAAGCAACTTATTTATAAATACTTATATTCATTAATCCTGCACTAGTTAGAATGATTTTGTTTAATATCTGAAATGTCTAATTATTTTTTCGTCACTCTTTAAGGCTTAGGTTTCCTATTTTCATTCACTCCAGGGGTACTACAATGAAGCTAGGTGTTTTGCATCAATTTCACTCATGCAATTAAAACTTTACATTCGGCAATTAAGCGTGTTTAGTTAAACCGGAGAACTTCTCTCCATCATGTATCGCTGTTAGTGGGTCCCTTCGTTATATTTTGAACGCAATTGGCGTATTCCTTGGCTGTCCAAATAGTGATGGAGATAGTAACCAATGTATTCAACCACTTCCCACTTGAGCAACTTACGTTAGGTTCCCGCTGGTTATATTTTTTTAGTGGCTTTACGCTCTCTACTTGCCGTGAGGTGATGTATTCGGATTCATGCCTCCATTCAGCAAGCCGGATTCATTGCCCTTTTTTCGTTGCTAAACGCTCTTCCTCAATTATAGATCTCTCGATCGCTCAACTGACCTTAGTAACCCACGCTAACCGCCGTCACCATCACCAAGCATTCTTTTGCTACACCGAGTCAAATCACTAGTTGAATTGCGCCAAAATATCTTTATTTTTTCATTTCATTGATAATCTAAACAAAACAAAAAATCTCTCTCCAAAACCTTTTCGCTCTGGTGTGTTCTTGCCAAATTTTCGCCCCGAGTCTCGAGTGAAACAGTATGGTACATAATTTCGTTCTCCCGAGAAAAGAAAAAGAATTGCTGGAGAATTTTAACTTCATCGAGGTCGATTGGGAAAATATGGCAGCATGCTGCTCTACGTACTATTATCAAAGATTCATCGGGAAATCTTCCAAAAGAAAAAAGATCACAGTAATCAACCCGAAGGTCGGTTTGGTAGGTGAGGGCAGATCTCACTCATTGCCAAGCCCAAGGGCGTGTGAAATTCAAACTTCAGGCCAGGGGGGGGGGGCAG
>LYUA01000167.1:1675499-1685557 GCA_002093875.1 Calopteryx splendens
GAAGACTTCACTCAAGGATTGGCAAGTATTTCATTCTGCTCTCCCCAGAAAATGGCTACTCACAAGTTGACGTAAAATGCATATTGTTCAAATCCTTTCCGCCTTAGCTGTGAGGTAAGTTTCCCGTGTGGAAAATAAATATTCATATTGACCAAATTTTCATGATTCCGAAGCAGCCATCGTCACTTGTCTCATTGAAATAATAGTGTGGCTTAATTTTGAGAAGTTAGAGTTTTGAATTGAAGCGAAATTTATGGACACGAGTTGAAATATTGCCACACTCCTCCCCCAACCCTCCTAATTGCCCGTCTTAGTCCCCTCCATCATCTAATTCTCCTCAAAAGCACCACCACTCCCAAATACTCGCATCAATCCTCCACCTTACAACGACGCCTTCTGCTGCGTCACTTGTTCCTTTACCAGCGCGCCCTCCACTCCCGCTCGTAAAAAATCCTCTTTCCCCCTCCAATCTCCCCCATACGAGACCCACTACCTACCACTTCAGCACGGAGCACACTGAATGTGTTCCCTCATTATCGCCCGGCGTCTTCGAGGTACCTGAGACGGTTTTCATGTATGCCCACCCCTCCCACTCCCTTTTAAATCCTTCCCAACCCCCCCTAGGCGACCTCCGCCCCCTCGGGAGAGCCGACTGCCGCCAACTCCCGATATCACGGCGAATCCTTGTCCCCTTCCCCTCTCACGCGCTCCATCACCCCCTTCGTCAATCCTTAAACCCCTCTCCAACGCATACCACTCCCACGCGTCGATTTTGGAACAACACCCCCGCTTATCCCATACCCCTGAACCTCTCCCACGCCCTCCCCACTCCGGGGGAAACGATTGCCTCCTACTCCCATAACCACCCCCGGGATTCGGCCTGCTTTCGCGCCCGCCCACCACCCTCTTGTTTGTCTCCCGCGCTCTCCTTTCCGGCCCTCGCGGCGATTCGCGCCGCCTCTCATACGAGAGAAAACCCCCTTCTCCCCGTCGCCCTCTCCGGACCTACAGACCCGCCTCCTTCCCCGCGCGCCTAGCCCGCGCCCAACTTATATATATTTTACTCCCGCACTTACCCGTCGCCTCATTTCCCTCCCCTTTCCAATCCCCCTCCTTCGCCTTCCACCCCCCTCAAAAAGTCCTCCTGCCCCTTCGTCTTCCCCCCTCTCTCCCCTCCTCTCCGGACGAAGCCGAAAGGAATCTCCGCCGTCCGAGAGTTAATCTGCATTTAAATGTGCGCCCCCACGTCGTCCTCCGTGGGGGCGGAGTTTTCGATGTTCAATTGTCAAGGCATGAATTATTCAGGGCGGACCCCTCTCTCTCTCCAACCCTCTCCCCCACCCTCGCTCCTTCTTCCCACGCAGCTACCTCTCTTCCTCCGACCCTCTGATGATTGCTTGAACATTAATCCGCCTTTATTTTAAACCTGTCGGCTTCGGAGAAATATCGTCTCCATTGTCGCAACTCATAAAGCAGGAATATTTTGTTTTTCCTTCTCGCGGACCATACAAAAATGAGGAGGGAGAGGAAGTAATTTATATCGCTATCTGAAGTGGTTCTGATAAACCCATTATCGATTACGTCTCGGATAAGAGATAATCTAATCGTTTCTTTTCATCTCTAGACTCCTTCTGAAGGCTATTGGCATACATTTAGTTCTGCGACGGCTATTCAAAAATAACATAGGTATCCCAATAAAGCTGCTTGATCATTTTCAGACTATTTTATTTTCCTGTTACATTTTTGAAATCTGGATTGATTTTTTTTATTTTTGATTAGTCCGAAGTAACCAGACACTTTGTACATATTACACTGACATCACTCCTTGTCTGCGATATAGCTACATGACCGCGATTTAGCCGTTTCTTTTACTATGATACTTGTGGATCTCATGTTACTAGATTCCCATAAGCCTCTTTTTCCTTAAATCAAGTTTTCTCCGCGTTGAAATTGCCAATATTTTACACCGCTCGAACTTGGAACTCAAACCCGCGACTCTTAGATGAGCAGACTGCTGCGTTACCAACCTGACCAGCCCGGATGGTAATTTCAATGGAGATTTTAAGGCACCCTTTTTCTGATATTTTATACGCTTCATTACGAGAGGCCAAATGCCGTCTTTGAATGTAGACAGTATGTTCCTCCACGACCCATTGAAAACCACGTGATCGCATTGCTAAATATAGGTATCATTTGAGACGCATTGTCTTCCCGAAAAGATAGGAACTGATTCAATGCGGTATTTTAATGTATCCGTAATGTTTCGACAACAACTTGAAAACTCGTATCGTTTAATGTGATAAGATTTTTTTAGGACAAAATGGAATGAATCCCCACCGAGCTGGGAGTGAATTATCATTCTCACATTGGTGCTAGCTTATCAGTTCGTGAAAAAAAATTACCCAGTTTACCCAACACTAATTTACCCAATCATTCAAGATTTTCTATTATTTGTTATTTTAAATTTATACATTTTGCGTCTTCCACCTTTTATTTCATAGTTAATTGTAACCAGACCCATTTGACAAATATGTCCCTCCAACTTGAGGTGATGTGATTTGAAATGAGCTAAACCAATAGATTAGATATTATTAAATATTAAATAGATATCAATAGATTAAATATCAATTATTATATTATAAATATCAATAGATTAGAGCAATATATTTTTTTCAGCAGTTCTGAAATTAACCCTTACCTTTGTTATCACGAACGTGGTCTTTATGTTTTCTTCTTTAGAGACTAAAGTCATCCCGAAATCACGACACTCATCTCACGTTACTGTTAATTAAAATGAAACTTATTTCATAAAGCTCTTATCTCCAATCTTTCCCAGCAACTTGCAAACATGCCCCAGCAGCAACGAAATGCAGAATTTTTTCGTGCTCTTACCCCTCTCTCCAAGAATGATCGCTTTGTATGCAATGGCTTAGTTTTTAATGGGTCGATTGAGCAGGTGACAAGAGCACGTGTGGGTTCAATTAAACGTAGTCGTTAAATTTATTGTGATTCTACATCCAGTTTTCAGACGCAGAAAACAAAAGAGGGGCGACTGTTATTTATTTCCTAACAATTCAACATAAATAAACTCATTCCAAACCGCGGATGAAATTTACGAGGAGAACTGGTCTAATTTATATCGGGCCGTATTATATTTCGGGTGGAGTGGAATTGAAGAATGAATATGGGGGGTGAGGGGCGGAGGCCGTCGGTGGCCAAGAAGGGGAAAAGAAGTAGAAACCGCACCCCGATGGGCAAGAAGACTGGAGCAGTCTTTCTGACGAGCGAAAAACTACCGCAGCCTTATTTGTTGTTAATTTTTGAATTATATTAGAGAATAGTAGCTTAACCATAAATGACATATGCCATTTATTTTGGTGTCTCATCGTCCCTCCTGCGGAAAAATTATCTGAAGCCATGTTTCCATTTCTTGAACTACCTAGTAACCATGAAGTTGATAGCGTCCTCATTAAGTATCGTAAAATTTAATTAGTCAAAATTTTCGATCAACTATTTAAAATATAGTTATTCTGAACAACATTGTCTAGGTATTTTTTCACATTTCGCAGCTTGAGCAAATACATAATTAATATTTTAAGCAATTTTTTCATTAAATATTTTACTCTTTACAAAAGTAGACACAAGGAGCAAGTTATCTCTTCCTGGGGAAAAAAAATCATCCACACACTTTAATTGGAGAAGAAAGTATTATTGTAATATTTTCCGCGGCTAAAAAGCTCGTTAGATTAAATGACCTCAGCAGAATGTTCAGCATACTTACCGGACACTGATTAAACGAGAGTGCCAATTAGAAATATGAGTTTCTGTGCCAGCCACTGATTAACACAACCTCTTAAGACGGAGCCTACGGCTGGCAAAGAATGGCTCATTTTCTTCGAAAGGGGCGAATTTGAAGAAATGGGGCCTCGGATTCAAATGAAAGGCGGGAGAAGATGTCGTCAACCGCGACTACTCTCGGAAGGGTTCACGGACAGAGGGAGGAGTCAAGTAATTTCAACTAAGTCCAATAGTGACTGGTGCGGCCGCCAAGGCGTCGCCTTAATTTCGCGTTGGGGTGGGTGGTAAGGCAGGGAGCGGTAGAAGACAAGGGATGGGAATGTTTGCTTTGCGGGAAATGGATGGTCCTTAGTCACCCCCACTCCAATCCATCCATCCTTGAAAAATTATCATTTTTAAAAGGAAGTTACTTAAGCGTTTGTAAATATTCTCCCATAAAATTAATAAAGATCGATAGTCATCGACTAATATCCTTTATTATGACTCATTTTATAATTGGTGGTTTTCTGCATTAACACTCTTATTTTCCTTTTATTTTATTTTATTTATTAGAGGTGTAAGGACGGCTCCCAAATCAAAACTGGTCCAAAGTCAAAATAATTATTACATTATATTATGTACCTATATTAAAGCATGATGATGAAAATGAAAAGTTTAATTAGAAAAATTTCAAACCTGGGTTGGGGGCATCATGGATTTATCGCTAGATTGATTGTTTTGGAGCGAATGGGTCTTATATTTTTTTATTATTCGTATTCCACCAGTTAAGGTAGGTTTCTGGTGGACACACCCATAGTGGAATAACCATTTGTCCATTTCCGCATACCTTCTGCCACCCTTCATTCCATCCAGCATGCTTAATCTTTTCCTCTTCCTACCTCGCTTACCGAACATTCTACCCTCTTATCACATTCTTCTATAATCTATTGCCACTCAGCACACTTTGTATCCACTTGATCTTCGTGTGAAATGCGATTATTTGTAGGCAAACATTTTCCCATAAGGCCAAGAATGTAAAATTAGATAACTGAAATAAAATTATATATATTCATTTTTCATTCATTTTTTTTTAATATTATACATAAATTATATTTATTCATTTTTCTGCGTGCTATAGGTGTTATTAAAAGCTTTATAGTTCTTGACTTATTGAAAAGCTTAAAAATTCCATGCCCATTGGTCATCCTCTTCTACTGCTGTTAACAGCCCTGTCAAATGCCATTGGAGGAGTTTAAAGGTATAAATTAACATCAATAGACGCACATTCAAGATATTCTCGTAAACTTGAGTATTGTGTTATCCGGCATGCTAGGCACATAAATAAATACTGTGGGACGGTTTAAAACAGTGCAATGGCATTTAGAGCATGTAGGTACTACGCGAAAGTGTTTCAAATCCTAAAAAGTAGATTGGAGAGAAAATTTAGTGCCGTTTGATACACTCTCATGAGTATCCCAAAATATCACTGAAATCTATGAAAGAAAAAATTGGACCAATACGCTGAACTTGAAGTACGAAGTCTGTATTCTAGCAGACGTGTCACATGTTGACCCAATTATCCTCCTACCTACTTAAAGAATTTTCTTACCAAGGAATATCGATGCTTATGGAACAAGGTTCACTTGGTTCCATGTGGTACCACTCAAGGTTCATCATAAAGAATTGAAATTTTTGCATTATTCCACTCTATGAAAATGATTTGTTATGGGCAGCGACTTAACTAATTTATCTAGTTTAAGTCCCCCTTCCTTTCCTCTCACACCTTCCACAACCCCTCCCTCCTCTCCATTGGTATATCTGTAATTTGCTTTCTTTTTCTATCTTGTTTCTCGTGACAGCTCAGTGAGTCGAAACGCTCGTCGTAATAAATCTTGTTATAGGTATGGAGCAATATTTTCAATTCTATTCTTAAGGAACAGTTGGTGGAGCGCCGGGCTACCAACCGGAGGGCCCAGATTCGTTTCCGGGTGACGTCTCTGCGCACTCTCAGCTTCACTCATTCTGCAGTATTTTACATGGACCAGATCTTAATGAAAAACTCAAGGCTACATCGGGAAAGGATACTAAAGAGGAAGGCCCCTATCCTCATTATGCCAATGCGTCGAGGAAGACTTAGTATTAGGTGAGCTATACCCTTACCTAGCAAACCCTTTGGACCAATTATTGTGGGTTTTCCAGAAAATGGTTCCAGAGAACTTACTATTAGGCTTCGTAAAAAAATAAAGGTCGTGACGACTCACAAAAAATCCAGCATGAAAAGATACAAACGATTCGCTACAGACGATTATTTATGTATAAAAAATTAATAGTACGAGAAAACCTTGGACAGAAGCAGTGAAGTGAAAACAATATTTATGATTTATAAGTATATTATTATATAATAAGTATATACTAGTATATTTTATGATATAAACATATTTTGGGACAAGTATGAGGCTTGGTTAGTCTGTTATTTTGCCAATTTTCAATGCGCATACCGATAAAAATTGGCATCATATTAGGCTGAGGCCTCTTAAGAGCAACGGAAAAAGTGATTCTTCGCAAATTTCACTTTCTGAGATTGTTTTTCAGTTCACTTAGTAACAATGAAATAGCTCTTAAGGTTGTACATGATTGAGGATTGTATAATTCAAGAAATTATACAGATAAATAAAGGAAGAGCACCTTGGAGGGTGACTAGTTTGAGGAAAAATGTGAGCATCATTGCAAAAGGGTCGTCCTTTGATGATAAAACGCTCTGGGGGTGGGGGAGTTCAACCAAGCGCTGTGGTCCGTGACGTGGGTGGAGTGGGAAGGTGTCAACCCTGCAGTCTGAAACATGACATCGACTGATATATGTGTGTAGTGGTAAAGAACTGGCTTCTTTCTGTGCTTCACCAATGCGAAATTATATGTAAGATTTTATTTGTTTATTCTATTGATTACTAAATATTAGATTATGAATTGTCAGCATTAACATTTTCGCATTTTTTACCATAAAAAGTTCACTCAAACAGGTAAAAGGCCCAAAAAAAACTATATTATTCCTTGAGTGCATAAACTATTTATGTCTCAGTTGTGGCATATTACTATTATTTATGGTAGTCAACTGGTTAGGGTAGGTTTCTGATGGACATCACCGCTAAATGACTAACACGACACTAACATCTCAACAAACTACGCTACTGTAACCCTTTCTTCAATTTTGCGTCCTTTTTGCAGGCCTTTCCGTCCCACATGCCTAATCTTTTCCTCTCATTGCCTCGCTTCCCCTCTATCTTGAACAATACATTGCCACTCAATGCCCCCAACATCCACCTATCCTATTCTCTCTGAATTTCTCCCAGTAGCCTTCTCTGTTCCTCTACCATATCCAAAATTTCGTTCTTTTTCGTTACCGTCCATTACGGAAAAAGGTATTAAGAGTTGAGAGTGTAGAGTTTTCGGAGATTGAGATGACCTCTTGGCTCAAAGGTCAAGTTTCCGAGCCATACAAAACCACGCTCCACATCAACGTCTTCACCATTCTTTTTTTTGCATTCTTGCCTAAAGCCATTGTCATCAATTCCCTCCTCTTTTTAAAACCTTATTTAACTAATATCGTTCCACATTTCCCACATTCTAAAGCACTTCATAAATAGCTATAATTCTCAAGTTTACGCTCTCCAATATTAAGAGTTGTCTTATGTTTCTAATGTCTCGAGAACTTACATTACTTTCGTTTTCTTCTCATTGATTTTTATGCCATACCTATCATAATGGCTCCTTAGTTCACTAAGCAATGCAATGACTTTAACCCCTTTGGCGGATTGGTTACTAAAGATTGACCTTCCTCAAATCTTACTGAACTGATCTATATTTTAAATTAATTGTTACTTTGAACGGTAGGGTATTTTTCACACCGAAAATCAGTTCCACCATGTATCGCCTAAGGAAATGCCTTATGGGAAAAAAATAGAGGCAGAACTATTGTAATTTTATTTGGAGGTGGTTTATCATTATGTAAGACCCTGCGAGAGGGGGATGAAATCCAATCTCACTATCACCGAGTAGAAAAATTATAATGAATATTACGTAAAGAGATAAAGAGGACAGCTCATTTTTAAGCGTTTTAATTAGGTGGAAAACATCGAAAAATGAGATAGCGTTGCGTAATACCTATTTGGACTAAACCATACATTAATTTCCGGAATTGCGTTATGATAGCATTAGATAATGAGTGTTCCACGTTCACACGGAACGATAATATTACGCATTAACTCGGTTATCAAATACTGGAATGTAAATAGTACTTAGAATACAATTTTACTTAAACACACGGCTGTGAGGCGATATTAGAGGCAAGAGTAGAGAGGGGTTCGAGGAGGTTGAGGGAAAGGAAAGTCACTGGAGGGGGTTGTGTTAAAAAGTGCATCGAGGAAGATAACTTGGTAGGGAGGAAGAAGGATGGATGCGTGGACGGTGAGAGAAGGATGAGGGGTCGGTTGGGGATAATGTTAGCAGTTTCTTCCAACCAACGACCACGCGGAGAGGATGGGGGAGGTTTTTCTGCGAGGGAACCAATTCCGCATGTAGCGGCCGCCTGCTCCCTCTTGCTTTTTGTGTCCACCCTTAAGACAGAGCGAGCTTCATCCTTTCAAGACTGTCCCTTCCCACCACCACTATCTCCCCCACACCTCTTCTTCTCCGTCTTGGACCAATTTTCTCTAATTTCGACCACACGCCTGGGTTTTTTTTCCACCCCCGCGTGTTGTCCGCACTGATTATGCGCGGCATTAGCCTTGATGAGCGAAGGGGCGTGCAAAGAAGGTATTTAGGTGGACAAGGGAAGGGAGAGAGTGAAAAGGAAGTCCCAGAAGGATCTACTTGATGGTTAAGTATTTGAAAAGGGCGTGTTTACGAATTTTAAACATTTTTGCTCGATCCTTCCTGTGCGATTATAAATCTAAGAACGTTTAACTCTTGAGTCGCAAAACTTTTTGTGATAATCAAAGGAAATACGTAGATAATTACCATGTATGCCTGTATATATTCAGTACAGCCAAAGTCACATGTATCTGCTAACTCAAGATATGTCGAAATGATGATTTCAGAGGTTTTTTATACCACTTTTCAAAGATTTCTTCAAATGTTAAAATTTGGAACTTATTCTTACCAAGTGTCGGAGATTCCTATGTAGCAACACTTTCATCTTGAGAATATCTCTTTAAGGCCTTTCCGTAACAATCTTCTATTAGAGTACCTAGAGTATATAGAGTACCACACCTATAAATTATTTAGGGCTGTTTCGCACTGAATCGTAGAAGGAATTCATAACAAATACATTGCATAAGGACGGTAAAGAAGACAATATTAATACAGTCGGATTTTCTTTTTTGTGGTGATTTTATTGGTAAAACTCTCAGAGACATATTTATTAAAACTGTGTATGTTTACGAATAGAAATGTAGCAAGTCTTCTTCTAAACAGTTCACCTCTATTATTCGAGTTTCATTAATTACCTATAATTTTAAAAATTACCGCTCATTATTAAGAGTATATAAACTTCTATATGGCGCCTAATATTCTGTCGCCAAATAATTCATAGTAATAATCTATTTGTGAATGCCTCCATCTGTTGGAGGACCAAATATTTGGACATTAGCTACTAGGCAACAGCAATTTTTAAAGCTAGGTAGAAAGAATTGAGTTTGCTGTCAGGATAGTTTGTTCTTCGTTAGATCCATTATTAGTTTCACAGTTAAAGCAATTGTATTAACTTAATAACATTAACCTAAATAAGGCTATATAATGATAAACGTTTTCAGAAAATATAGTTTTTAATGTTGATGAATAAATTCGCTAAGATAAAAATATCTCCTACTCGGTAGCTCCGTCTGATGAGTGCTAACCGGTACACGCTTCTAAAAAGAACTATAAAAAAATCATTACACTGCGATATTAATGTAAGGCATGCTTGTGTGATGAATTCATTTTTTTAATCCACATTTCGTTTTCTGGCTTTAAATTTTAAAACCCTATAAAATTGCATGCCAGTTTAGAAAACTGTCTGCTAAGGAAAAAACCCTCCCTTAATTCAATCCTCCAGTCCCCAGGGAGCCTACATGCTAGCCGACGCTCCGGACTAGAGCTCGTGGTCCAACGAAGGGCGAGAGATGTTAAGCCATTAGGTATTTAGGAGAGAAAGGAGGGAGGGAGGGCATGGATCAGAAAGGGGGCGTTGCGAGAAAGGAGCTCGGGTCCCGAAGGGGCCGTGGGGGCGAGCGAGGGAGGGAGGGGGG
>LYUA01000167.1:1767655-1786833 GCA_002093875.1 Calopteryx splendens
CCTTGCATCCACCCACCCCACTCCCTCGTCCTCTCATTCCCCCTCCCCCACTCATCTCGATTCTGTTTTCTCTCCTTCACCTCCTGCTCCTCTCCTCTGTCCAGTCCGTCCTCCTCCTCTCCCTCCACCACCCCCCCTTTCTCTATCCTCTCTCCCTACGCCTCTGTCCTCCGCTGCTTCACCCACTCGGTATTATATTCTCTTTGTCCATGGCGAAATGAAATCGAGAGCGCTTTGTATTTTTCCGCGTTTTAATTATAAGGTCCTACCGGTTTCACCACTTTGAGTGATCATTAGTACCGGAGATATAATGGGTAGGCAAGAGTTTTATACCTCTTCAAGCTCGTTGCGACGGTAGGAGTACGGCGACGGAGGAAGGATTACAACAATAGACATTAGCGCATTAGCGGCGATGAATCTTGGGAGGGAAGTATTAACTGAGCCGATTAAATACATAGCACGAAATCGATTAAACTTAACGGCAGAAAATTTAAACACCTATATATCAACATCGAAAATCCGCTGAGAGCAATAAAAGGGTGCAGTTACGTTAAAGGCGAGCCACTAAAAACTGGTTCTAATAAAAGGCATTCCAGAGTAGGTACCTTGTAAAAATGATAGGTGGAACGTGGGAATCTAATCTCAGTGTATTAAATTTACGGAGAAGGAGAAAAATGGAAACATTGGGTGAATTCAATTATCAATGCCACAATAACATTCCGTTAGCTTCTCTTGTATCTTGCCCTATATTATCTAAGTTTGATTCCTTACTTATTCGCCCAAAATTGAAACTGCTAAGAAAATAATTCGTCATTGATGTAAGCCAACCCCAAACACCAGAACACGGGAAGTACCTTCTAGCAAAGTGACAAATATGAGAAATGAAATAGATTTGAGGTTCCCTCGATTAAGAATAAAAAACCTCAAACATTATGTTCCCAACCGACTCAAATAATCATCACGTAGTACTTTCATAGAGATTTATTTCTTAAAGTTTTTTAAATAATGGTGCACTTATAGATTTACTCATCCAGTAGCTTTAGATAAATGCATGTATGCTTTTAACCGGCAGGCTACCAGAAAGTTTTATACAAGTAGTTTTTTCTCAAAATTTCATATTCATTCTTATGAAAATTATGATCAGAATGTATAAAAAAATAAATATATTATTACTTTTCATTTAGCAGCAGTTTCTTTGCATTTTTCTTTTTCATTCCTAATTTCAAGTGGCAGCCCTGAAGCATCCCAAAAGGAAGGAATTTCAATATATATCATGTACCGATTCATCATTGCCTAGCTCTTCGACACAACCTTTCCCGGAAAGCTATCGTCCCAACATAATTATCCCCATATTAGAATTCCTAAGGAACGGAGATCAAATCGTTTTGAACCATAATTTAAGAAATTATTTCACAATGGCTCAAGTGACTTTTTTTCATTTTTATGCTAAATAACCTGATCTTCTGATTTCGCAATTAACTTTATTCAGAATTTTTCATTTATCTCACATCGTCGCTAAGTGGCATGAAAAATATTATTCACTGAGCCCAATCACCCTAGGATTGTTGTAATCCTAAAAAAACTATCAAATTCAGAATGTAATTCTTTCATGGATATTTTCAAATTTTACCCTCCTCTTCAAAAGAACCGCGCCAAATCAGAACTAATAAACTTAAAAACTGTACCTGTTACAAACTCTGTGTAAATTGAATGGACAGACGAGAATTGTTAAGAATAATTAATAATCTTTGATTTTTTTAAGCAATATTAAACTGAAATGAGTTCAGGTACTAAAGCATGCACAGGACTCTATCTAAAATGGGAATGAAGGAATGGGTACATCTTAAAGTTGTTTCCCTCTGAGATTTCCATTGGTTTGAACCTAATTGCACTAACTGCCACAAAATTTTGCCCACTAGATATTTTAAAGGAATTCACTATGCATTTAAAATTATTGAAGAGTAAATTAGGTTGATTAGCTTAGATTCGCAGGAGTTAGTTTTATTTCGCATCAGATAAATTGTCGTTCCAAATCACCTCACAATAAAGTACTCCCTTGAATCCCATTGATAAATATTCAAAGGAGCATATTCGTTTCAAAATATTTTGTTACAATAATCAACAGAAGTTACTTAGTATTACCACATATACCTCGTCTCGATGTCTCACGCTTTCACTACAGAACCAATTATCTATTTGGTACGCACACACAACCACACTAAAGTTGGCTTAATAGTGATGCTAGTGTCAGCATGGTACTGAGCCATACGGCATGTGAAATTAACTCATCAGTTCATTTCCCTGTACCACCTGTGGTTTTTCGAGAATGTTTGGTACCCGAAAAATCACACAGCTTGGGCTAAGCTGGGGGTATTCAGATGCAGCCCAATTATGAACCCGGGCCTTTCAGACAACAGCCTAATGTTCTATGCAGGTACTTGGATTTCACATCATCTTCTATAAGAAAAACAATTCAAGTTCTGAAAATTATTCAAAACAGAATATTTCCACTCGGTGTTAAACATGATCGTATCAAGAAATTCAAATAATTACAATAAATATAATAAATAATCTCTCGAAAAAACTCATTCTAATGCACTCCTTAAGTCAGTGTGTACCAATGAATACAAAATAAAACTTTCCAGTTCTGCTTGCTATCAATTTTTCCAATACATACTAATGAGTATGGGATAGCAATTTTCCCTCCTCAATTCGGTAATTGACATTAGCCCCATAGTTTGACCGAAAATTACAATGACCGTATATTTGAGCTATAATATACACGCTTCTTATACCTTCATCCATGATTTTCTGTGTAAAATTTCTTCATATATTTCAGTCAAGTTGTACAATTAATAGCTCTAAAGATTAATTTTTTATGTTCTAATCAATTTTGATGCCTAACTATTGAAATCTTAAGTCGTACTTCATTTGGCTGCAATCTTATTTAACCGCCATTGTTATTCTTTATACTATCCTTTCTCTCCTCTAAGATCTCTCCACAATGTATCTAGTAAAATCATCGCTTGATGTATTTTCTGTTTACAAGTGATATTTCCCCAGAGTGGAAATCATCCTACCGGTAAATCAGTTAACACACATCAATGGGCCACGCGTCGTCGCAGCATGGAGTAATAATTTGGCTTGCCGGTGGGTAGGCACTAATAGATTTTCAAAATGCATATTCAACTCGAAATTATAGTAATAAAATTTTAGTGGCTTCGCAGGGATTTGAGACGGACTTGTGGATAAGGTAATTATTTAGGACTGAATCTGAGTGAAATTGACAACTGTCGTCCACAGTACGGGTCCTCCACGGTGACCATGTAATTTTTTCACCCTAAAATATTCACTTCAAAAGGATTCACACAGACTTGAAACTTAATGTAAATTCTTCGTGGTTTGAAGAAAACTGCAGTTATCTACATTCAAAATACATTTCACTCTGCCATAGTTTCAACGACCAGTCAGTCGAGTGTAATCAATCGACCAGTTGATGTCGCACTTGCATGGAGCTCCGCGAACAGCGGAGTGAATTACTTCTGAACATTCCAAGTGATTAAAGAAGATTTTTGGAGTTAGGTCAAATCATTGTCGACCCCTCGGAGGGATATTCGAACGGTCGGGAGGACGGATGCTGAATTCTTGTTTTGGACGTTCCCTATCTCTCCGCTTCTCCCGTACTTTCTTCATCTCCCCCCTCTTTCGCGCTTTTCTTCCCTTCCTTCCTCCCTCCCTTCCTCCCTCCCTTTCTCTCCACTCAATAAATTTTTCTCCTCATCTCTCGATCTCCTCTCCCCTCATATATTTTCTCTCTCCTCCATCTCGTACCTCGGCTTCTGCTCCTCCCTCCCTCCCCATCCAACTCCCCATGTTCGACCACACCCCTCTCACCTCTTCTCTCTGCTACCGGGCACCAATTACCCTACCGAAACCTCTTCCGAAGGAGAATCCACTGATTTATTCTCCAGCCTTTTAATGAATTTATTTTTGTTCCATCCCGCTTGAGCCGCAATCTCCTCTTTTCCCCTCCGTCCCTCGTGCTTATGCATACGCTCATGTGTGAGTATGTAAATAAACTCTCTCCCGAACACTGATGAACTGCACCGATTTTTTTCTCTGCCAGGCTCCGATAATGTCTTCTCCGCTATATTAGCATAGCCGAGTCGGCTTCACAGTTGTCAGCCTCTTAAGAGCGCGTCCTGGTTGCAAATTCTCCGCTACTGTTTCCCCCGGATAGATGTCTTGTCTTAGAGGATTGTAAATCGGAGGGGGCCGAGTATTTTCGCCGGTGTATTTCAAATCGCTGATTAATGAATGAGCTATTTTTACACGTGTCGACATACGGAATACCTGCCTCGATGATTTGTGCATTTTAGTCATCCTCTTGACCATTACTTAATGTTGGGATAAGAAGGTCGGTAGACTGAAATAAGGTATCTCTTCCAGATATTTTCAGTAACGATCGATCTTGTTAATGCCATTTATATTGGGCAACAGTTGTTAATTCATTTGATGGCTACGTCCGACGAATGTATCCTTAAGGATTATTCAATATTATTTTCATTTTTAGCCCATGTGACTAAAATAATTGATTAAAAACTGTTTTTCCCTGGGAATAGTTTCTTGTCAAATATTTTTTACTTATTGGCTGATGGTAGAACTGTGTAATGAAAACTAGTTCTCAATCTAAAAAATAGAAGCATTTTTCCTAGTAATTTGAGATTTGAATAGATTATTTCACAGTATTTGGATTTTATATCCACTATCTCCTGTATTTCACAGCATGTAAATGAGGATATTGGAACGATTCCGTAGCCTCGTTGTTACGTATGACTTATTTTATTTTTCACGTAGCATTATCTTTTTCAAATTTTTCTCAAGGTAAAATATATTGTTTTGGCAGTTAAATTCTTCCACCATTTGAAATTATTTACGAGTTGAACACGCCTAAAATATCCAGTGCAAGTTATTACCCACTTACTGAAAATATCGGATATTACAATCTTTTCATCTTCTGACTGAAAAAAATGTACGGTCAGAATTAGCTTATTATATAAATTAATTCAAAATAGCAATCCAAGTGTGGAATGACACCATTAATCGGTTAAATAAGGTTTGCATCATTCATACTGGTCGAGCGTTTTCGTTGCCATCTTTGTTCTTGTTGGGCCGTGAATAATGAATTACTTTCTGCACATTGAAAGTAATGCAATGTAGCAAAATGCAGTACACCGTACTGGTTATTCTGGAAAATACGTATCAAATACTGCGGATTATGTTAAATACAGTCCTACACCTTTCATCTAGTCTTTATGACATAATATCTGCCCGTCAATGGAATTTCAGATCTTATACGTACCTGCTCCTTTATATATACTTTTATTTTTTATATACCTGAAAAAAGGAGAGTGTCTACCACGTTTTAAGTAGCTCTCAGTTAACTTACGTAATTACTGCTTCACGTAGCGTTAAGAAATATGAAGTAAAGTTCACTACACATCTGTTTATTTCTTCATTGTCATTCCATTTAATGTCATCGCGCCTGAAGGTGATACTCCGTATTGAAGCCATGGCCACGAAATAAAAGAAAAAAGTATTTTTATCAAGTATTTTTTGTTGGTTCTGATGTCATTGTTGTCTTAGAGACCCTTTAACGATGAAGACGACTAGGACTCCTCGTATGTCAACAGATGAGCTATCAATCCGCGATTAACACAAAGGCGTTTGAGAGAACTACTCATTATACTCCCTCCAAGGGTTCACTCCACACCTGTTATGATGCTACTGATTCTAGATAAGTCCGACGAGCAATATTGAAGTGCTAATGAATAGTAATAGCGTGAGCTTCAGCCGGACCATGCACCGTCCCTTTGCGTGTTCCTTCTTCACTCTTCTCTCCGCCAGCCCGATTCACCTACGCCGGCGCATGTTACGTATAATACGGACCACACCCAGCCTCGCTGCCCTCCTGCCCCTCGCGTCCCACCTCCTGTATATTCATAAAAGCGCTCGCCGCGACTCCGGGCGGCGCGGGAGGGAATGAGCACTTTCTAGTCCCGGACCACTGGCGAATAAATCAAATCTGTTCCAGCACTTTTTGAGCGGTCCCACCTCCCTCCACTCCCCTCTCCCCATTTTTCTTCTCACCTCCTCTCTCTCCTCCCCCCCTTCATCACTCATCCCTGCTCCACCGCTTCGGTCCAGAGAGATGACCACAAAGGACGCGGTAAGTAGTCCTTTCCCCCCACCGCGGTCATGGTCTGGTTTACACTCGTTGCACGTGGATCCTTACAATTGGCTCGCGGTGTCCACGCTTGATGAATCGAATCAACTCCCATGCATATAATGGTGACCCCAAGAATGAGCGTTTGCAGTAGAGGCAAGCTTTCCTGTGATTCTGAAGAGAAAGGATCTTAGATGATGGAAAGTCTTTTGCGATCCTGCCCCCTTTCTACTTTGCAGAATATGTGTGCATTTCACAAATAATCGCTATTACATTGACTCCATTGCGGGTAAACCAAACGAATGCCAGACACGCAATGACTCCCTTTTTCCTCGATCCTCATTATCCTGTGCGCCCTGATGCTTTACTAAACTTTTGCCTGAGATCGGCAAAAAAATCTATTCCTCCCTAATGGTAATGGTACACAAGTTTTTGATTTTTTCGAAAATAATTTATGGTAGCACAGCTCAGTTGTTGTCACTGAGGGGAGGAAGAGGGTAAGAGGATGACAGAGATATCAATGAAGAATTTAGTTTTTTTTCCGGCGTGTCCTGTGTACGAAGTCCTCTCGGGTTTTCTCCAGGTCATTTCTCCGCCGAAGTTCCAAAGGCAGATTCTGTCATTGTCATCAGGGCTTTGAACCACTTCTCTCTTCGAAACGTTGGCAGCGGAATGCCTGAAATGGTTGAGATTTCAATGAATTCAAGTAACGAATGATTATTATGGAACACAATATACTACAACCCGAGTACCATGAACTTTGAAATAGAGGTTGGGAGACCTAGGCTCGCGAAATATTCGCCAAATGGTCCTCGTGCTGAAAAACGGGTTGCATGCACCTCAGAGTTAATTCTTACCACATGATATAGTATCTACATACTGCACTGGGACATGCCTCATGCCAAAACTGTCAACATTCCAAAGTGGCACGTCATCGTCACCTAACCGCTCCATTGAAACACTACCGAATGTGCTGGTCTGAAGACTTATTCGCCACATCCACACATCGGATGTGTAATGCAAACTTGTCCTGGCAATCAGGGCATCTGAGCCCTCATGAACAAGGCACGATAGCTTGACTGAATATTTTTTTATAATAGAGAAGAAATAATGAGGAGAATATCTTGCCCTAAACTAAAAGTTTAAAGGTATCTAAAATCTTTCATCAGTAAACAGCATTCATGTAATTCCGTCAATGCGTTTGAGCATTCAACCATCGTATTTATAGTGAGAACTTGATGAAAGCTGAAGGAGCTTCGTCCACTTTAGAACTTGGTCGGAACGTTGGTCGGTCAGTTTTCTGGATGGAGGACTAGACTTTATTAATGGATGGCTATATTATATTATTTAAAATATGCATATATTCCCATCAGTGTTTTAAAATTTGCTCATTTAATTGGTTTAGTTTTCTAATGCTCTCACCACTTTCCCATTTAGTTAAAAATATTTTGGCCAAATATTTAGATTCCCATTAAGCACTGTTATCCAGAAAGTCGTACCGCTTGGACTTACGGCTGGTGCTCATCAAAGACAAGAGTAATGCACCTGGGAACCTCCGGTCAGCTATCGTGCCCTCTATCCACTAGGGAAACGCACTGAAAATAGGGGTAAAATCTGTTGGTATCTCCAGATCTTGGTTGCTCTTATTATATTTGATAGTGCAGTGCGTACCGATTTTAGGGACCTTAAGTAAAGACGTAGCGCGCAAAATGGAAAATTCAGGCATGGAGGTGGTAGTTTTTGAATTGTTAGTTGAGAAAAGAGGACAAGCACAGCGTGGAATAGGTTTTCGAAGTGTGGGTGTTGAGAAAAAGTTAAATGGAAGGATAGAAAAACGAAGAAAGGCTAACCATGGTGTGGGAGTAATGTTGCACGATGAATTAATTTTATTAATTAATACTTAGCAAGGTTGTTGACAAAAATTCAAAGAAGTCACGAAAAATAGATATATGGCATATTTAATGGAAATGACTGGTCGACAACTGTGACGGAAGGGAGAATTTCGGGTTAGCGAGGTAGAGGGAGGAAGAGAGTAGGTTTGTTGAACGAAACAGAATGTATTCTGAGTTTAAGAGTGGTTTATTGTAGTTTAGAGTTTACGTTGTTTAGTGTCGTGTTAAGCAAGACTTAAAACCGTATCAGTGGCTAGTCTGTGTGGCCATCAAAAACCTACCAAACAAATTGACTACCGTTAATAATTGTGGAAGGAAGAGAGATAAACTTTATAAATTCCACTAATAAACCTGAAGATAACAATATTGAAATCATGGTTGTTTTAGTAAATTATTAGTGGCATTAACATAGTTTATTTATTTTCCTTTCAACAAGTAAAAACTCCATAAAGTGAAATACCAGAGCGTGAATCATATTTATAATTGTAATAATAAGGATGCAGTACTAAGTGCATCAATAATTTCAGCTACTGCTTTAAATTCATTTTATTAGTAAATCCATGGTAAAAAAATAGCCTACTGTCAAATAAAATCGGTAAACTGATAAGCAAGAAACGAGCTATCAAATTAATTGATTTTTAAGTCGCAGTAAACCATGGCAATAAAAATAATTACAGGTACCTCGGTGCAGTACCTTGGGTACGAGTCCTAGGTACTGGTATCTAAGCCATAAATCCTTGTTCTTTTCAATATCGGTATTAACCACTAGAATAAATAATTATTTTTCATAAATATCATTCCTAATCACTGAAATTTTTAAATCATGCCTGGTCACTCGTCGGCGTGGTAGTCTAGTGGGTCACTTTGCCACTGACCGAAGGGCCCGGGTTCGATTCCGGGTGATACCGCTGGGCACCCTCAGCTTCACCCAACCTGTTTGATTTTTCGGGTACCAGGTCTTCCTGGGAAACCGCAGAAGGTACAGTGTAAGGAAGTGCCCCCCCCCCTACCCTGATGTGTGAATTTTACACGCTGTTAGACCTACATGAGCGCTAACCTCACCTACCAAGCCCACCTTCGGGATTGTTACTGTGGTGGTTGTCCCTTGTTGCAAGGGCGTCTCTTTTTCGCCCACAAACAACTCCTGTCACCATTTTGCTCGTGGTCTGCTCCAATCACATAGTCATTCTTACAACCCTAACCTGAATTGGGCGAGGATCGGAGCAACGTTAAGCGCTTCCCAACTTCATTCTTTCACGTGATGCATGCACAATTATGGAGAGTCTTCAGGGCTCCATTAGCGCAATGTAGACATTATGTATGCCTTAACATTTATTTCAACTAGAACACTAGAACAAAGCACCATTCCGCAGGCGCTTTTTGTGGAACTCTACTCCGAGGTATCTGAAAAGATCGTATTTAGTTTTCGCCTAAATTTATGTTTTCATTAGATAATATTTTATGTTGAGCTGCTCACTTCTCATTAGTTGATATTTAAAAAGGAAGTTTAGCTCTTCCTGAAGAATTTGGATTTTCACCAACGTGATGAGCATTTGAGAAAGGAATACGTGGCTAATACATGCTAGTGATCCACATGCATTTCTAACTCACTGTGTTCCACTCCGTCAGTGACACCGTCCCTTCAGTTAACCATCGGTCTTCTTATGATTGGAATTGATACCATTTATGTCATTATCATATCAGTGTTTCAGGCCAACTCGAAATATGATGGTAAACATCTCCCAGACATCCTAGTGAGAAATACCAAATAATATACAGATCTATATAAGCATAAATAAGCCTAAGACTGGGATGAGAAGGGAGTAGTATAAACTTTACGTGTAGGTACTAAAATTTTGCATTTAATCCCGAAAATTATCAGCTGTTCTTCATCCAGCCTGATTCACTATATTGTGTTCATCGACTTAAATCAGATAGGCTCCTAATCTTTTCAGATTACATTTTGCATTACCTTTCTCCTAGTAGAATGAGATTATTGGTTTTCATAATTCTCGTTTTGAAATACTACAGCAACAAATTGCAACAGGGAATTCATTTTCTTAGAGTCAGTGTGCGCATCCCGTATTTATGTTATTCTGATGGATTTGGTTTCAATTATAATTTTCTCCACATTTACAGTGAAAAATATGCAAGATTTTTGTTTTGAAACTACTGCATATCTACAACCTTTAACCTTGAGACCAGCATGCACGAAATAAATACACTGTAGAGATTAAAGTACGCAATGCGGTTCATTGAAGGTTCTCAGATGTTTTCCATGGCACATTCTTTTGCTGCTTGCAAGAAATTCGGCGTGGTAATAGCATTTATCGGAGAAATTGTCCTCCCACGCTAATTGTAAGATATTAGATCCAAGAACCCTTAGGTTTTTCTGTTGCTAGCAATTGGTTCTTTTGCTGTTGTGTAGTAAAAACGTCAAGGTTAATTACCCCGTCTGAAGGATTAAACGTCCAACCCTGGAATCCTTGATGGATTCAATAAGAGTCGTCGTTTGTCTTAATTTTCTTCTTCTCCCTCATTGTTCCCTGACCGAAATAATATACCGAATAATTGCCTCTGTGTAGCTGGGGGTAGGACTAGTCTTGTCTTTCTCGTTCTTCCGTCATATACTCACTTACTTCCCTCATACTGTCGGGAAAGATTTTTAAAAAAATCCCAAGAGAAACGACGAAACAGAAAATTTTACCCAGTCAGACGCGTCCAATTATGGAATGTCCAATGTCACTTATTTGTGGAAGTTCACCTCGAAAATGTTGAGTACTTCGACCGGGATTTGAAATTCGGGTCTTCCACTTTCCGGTCGGGTGTGCTGAGCATCTCAAAGTGAAGGCGAATTTTGTTCTTCCTTGATTGGACCCCACTCCTAAATACGCCTGGTTTTTTAATGAAGGATTGATGGTTCAAGCTGTAAGAGCTCTCGATTGGGAGGTCCATTGCTCGAACCTTTCTTTTTTTTACTTTTGAATGTCTTCGCACGAGAATTAAAACGCTGTTTGCTTTGAGCGTAGAAATCCATTTAATTGTCCTGCAGCGTTTCTTGTGACTCCTATCATTCCTCAGCCCCGCACACATATACCTCCACCGAAGCAGGAAACCCTCCCCCCCCGCCCCTTTTCCCTCCTCGCCTACGCATCACCTGGCAGTCATCGCTCACGCCAGTTGATACACATGCGACCACTTTTTTCTGCAATAAGCCGCTGGGAGAGTTTTTTCTTCGGCTTGCTCCCTAACGACTTCTGCATGACCATGGCAGTCGTCATCCATCCACATCTTGTTGGCCATCCACATTCGAGCCACTCACCTCACTGCTCCATTCCTTTTACTCCCTGTCACGCATGAGTCCTGGCTAGCCTCGGCATCACCTATCTGTAGTCAAACGTCCTCGCGACTTGCCCACTTCTGATTGCTTCTTTTTGGACCTCCCGTCTCTCCTTGCAAAAAAATGAACCCCCCTTTCTGTTCGTTATTCAATAAAGAATAATTAATTAAAATTGGACTGCTTTCTGCAGTCTGCATCTGCATGGACGAGGAAAATTAAATTTTGGCCCACATTTTATCTTCAGCTGCAAGACTTCCTGGCATTAAGAAACTTGAATGGAGCGAGAGGTAATGAATGTTTAAGTATGAATCTTGATACTTAAGCCTCATGGGCACTATATAAGTTAAATTTGTCTACATAGTTCAAGGAAAATAAGATTCTATTTCCTTCTAGATTTCACACTTTTACTCAAATACCTATTTTCTTCAACTTTACAATACTCTTCCGGTAGTTTTTCCATTGGGATGCTTCTTTTTCTAAGTTATTCTGTCTCTTAACAATAAACTTAGTGTGCGTCATGCTAATCATGAATTCTCAAATCTTAATTGTTGATTGAATTTTATTTAACATTAAATGTTTTTTATAGTTCATCCTCTGTATGTATATCACTGTTAAAGTGAAAGAGAATAATAGATATTCAAATATGAATTAACCAAAACAAAGGTGCATTGTGGCCCAACTGCAGTGCTTTTTCCCCTGAATTTTGATAAATCCTACCAATAAAATGCTTATGTCCTCGCCCTCACTCATTGTGCCATGAGCTCTGCGTTGGTTGCAGCGTGGGCGTCTAAGCACGAGCTTCCATTGTAACTTCAACGCATGCACTCATGCCCATTAATAAGCACGGAAAGAAGGCACAATGTGGAGGGTATTTCACTAATTTGAAAAGGGAATCGATTGACCATTTGTTTTACTACCTCCTTTGCTGAATAAATTCATCTCAGTCGTGGGCAGAGTTTCGTTAAATTCCCACAGGTGTTTGGGGAAATTATAACGGGTCAGCATTTAAGTCTTTTCTAACGGAATCTAAATAGGCCATCGCATATGTGATTGCAAGTTTTCGAATATTCGTGGGTGGTGTACAGTACAATTAAATTCCTGTCTTTATTGCTTTGGGGATTCACGGGATATTTTTATGGAAGTCAACGGGAAAGTATTCTGTAAAATTTCCATACATATCTAAAATATTTGAAAAGTTATATTGTGGACGTAGTCCTAGCGATATTGCGTTTAAAATAAATAATCCAGGATCAACAGTAGCTTAATGTTTAATACGTAAAACTATACTTGACTCTTAATTTACAATATATAGAATAATTGAAGGTTACATTTTTTTTCTTTTTCCATGTCTATGTGCCTCCAAATATTTCTTAATTACAATTTTGATTTTTTAATTGTAATTTTATTTGCATATTATATGAATCGTAATTCATGTTGTACTATTAATAACAAAGTATTGTATCCATGAAAATATTTCTCAAAACAAATTAATTTGGTCCTAAATACAGATATTCGTAAAATATGAAAAGCTTTGAACATACCTATACCTAAGGTTTAAATTCCTTTGTTCTTTCTCTATAAATAGAAATGTGCTGACACTGTGAAATCGTTAACTTTAAGACCACCGATTTTTGGTCTACTTAGAGCATTTATTTTTTATGGCTATTCAAAAATTTCGTTTATTTTTCTAACAATTCTAAATGATTTTCGCGTGAAGTAGCATTTATAATTCAGTTGCAGCCATAAAACATCAAATAAAAATTTGATAACCGTCACAACTTTTGGTAAATTGATAGTAATTTGCATAAAAATAGTGTTTTAAACAGAAAATTCCTTCATTTTTAAGACGTTTTTGAAGTTATTGATTGGTGTAAGGAGTAAAGTTAAAGATGGGTTATATTTTGATTTTCATGCAACTTTTTAAAAAAAAAAGGAATGTCATGACCGAATGGCGGGAATTCCTGAATGGAAATCCCGAATTCCTTTGAGCATGTCACTAAAACAGTGAGGTTTAGCAACCTCCCTGCTTAGCATAGTTTCATGCACGCCTTAAACTGTAGGAAAGATACAAATTATTCGAATTTAATGCTGAAACAGAATAAATTATTTTACCTCCGGATTGCATTGGTAGACGAGACGACGACGAGATGTTGAGAGAGATTGACTGCCGAACAGATAGATAAGAATATATAGAATATACATAAGGTATAAGAAATCCTTTTTCCTCACACAATTCGTGACCATAACAGTAGGATATACGTACGGCAGCTTTACCATCCCGGTTGTGAAAGGATGCAAAATGCTAACATCTATCAATTACATTAATGGGCGATAACCTTACACCCCCATCCAAACGCCCTCATGCCGGCTTGCTGGGTACTATGTAGATGAACCTTTCGATAAGTCCCTGAATTTTAGGAATTCAGTGATTGTACGTATAAAGGCGTCAGTCAATATTTTTCCAGTGCAATTTCAAAGAATTTGGAGACTTCAATGGCCGAAGCATTTATCAAAATACTCAGAACTACATACAAAACAGTCGATTCGATTTGCAGCGTAAATCCTTGCTCCGCTTCCACGCAACTGTCCAGCGGCCGCTCAGCCCACCTTGATCACCCCTCTTCCCTCCCTCCCATCTAACCTTCCTCACCCCTCCACTCAACGCAACCCGCCCCCGATCTCCCAACCGCCCACTCTCCCGAGTGATTGTTTCTCCGGCTACCGCGTACAATTCCTTCGCTTTCCCTTTACTTCTCCCCTTCTCTTATCCACTCCCACACATAGACACACACGCACACACACGTACAAATACCACACAAATCATCGTAAATCTTGGGGCTCACCCCCAACTCGCTGTACCTACCCCGCCCGCCACTTTTTTAATCTCCTCTCCTGTCTCCTTCCGCCCAGCCTCCTGGAGCTCCTCTCCTCCCGCCCACCTACTCTCTCGGCCCCTTGATCCCCCATCCCAACCGCCCGGCTATGATCCTGCCCTAATCACGCTCCCTCTTCCTCCCACCCCCTCCCCCTGTCTCCATCATAAACTTCTTCCCACCCCACACACATCCTCGCATTCGCCCATGTCTCTCCTCACTGTTCCTGTTCAATGGAATCTTTGACGTTCACTGAAATCTCCTTGCGTTCTCTCCCCGTTCGACCTATCTTTTATTTTTGAACCGTGTCTTATCAACGTGCCCATTAATCCAAGGGTAGAACACTTGCACTCCTGCTGAAAATAAGCCATATTTTACTCTATGCAGCTGCGTGTGCTTTGTAGTATGATTTAATGCTTGGCGATGCTAATTTGCAGAGATTAGTCTTGAATAGTATCATATTAAAGTGCATAATATTACGGCACATAAAACAGCACATTCTCTGCTTATTGCGTAGTTGTTTAATATTCTTCATCATTATGTCATTTATTAGTTTAAAAAATTAGATTTTCTGTGCAAATTTTGTAACTAATGAAAGTTTTAAAAATTGTTTTTTTAGGTGTCACAATCTGTCAGTTTTGACGCAAAGCATTTTTTTAGACTTTGAATTGATTTGTAACTTGGCTTAGTGGAAAAATTCCACAATTAAATGAATTAAGTAGCTTATATTGTTCTACATTCCATTATTGACCAATAAATTGGAGTATAAAATATTACAATGCTAAATTAGGCTTAGATCAAATTTTAATGGCAGAGTTTAACATCCTATGTCATCATGGAAAGAACAACGCAAAATGTTTTATCTCTAAAATACTAACGTTATAAGGGAATTACGTTATGTTAATCCCGGTGTTTGCAAATTATTTGGCTATACTCAAGATTTTTTTGTTTTCTTTTACAATTTTTTCCCTCCGAACTGAATCAATTTTTCCAGTCAGATGCGTCAACTCTAGGAGGCTAAATCAAAGCTCATGACGGCGAATGCCGTACGGGATATACCTGTTGTGCTGCGTGACTATTTTTTGCATGTCATGGGCGCGAACGAAATTATCATAACCGTCGGCTAGCCAACTCGTTGTTAATACATAATAATTAGTCAGGCCACTTAAAATTCATTTAAATACTGTATCCATGAACTTAAAAAGTCAAAGGATTAAGACTGAGGCTCTATTTTCTGGATTCCTATTCTGGATTTTTCTATTACTAGCATATGAGAAAACTATTAGAATTAATTGTGTACCTCTCGGAATACATAATACGGTCTCGCGTATTATTTTCAAGCCTTCTTTGATTCTCCTATCTTTTTGAGCCGCTACGCGATCATCGAACCACTTTCTCAATCCTCTTCTCATGATCCAATATTGAGGGCATCTTAAAAATATGGCAGGCACTGTAGCACATCTTTGCCCTGATATGATTACTCTTTTACGCCCAACTCACCCATCCCCCACGTCTTCCCTCTTACACCCTTACATTCCTCCTTATTTCCCTTCGCCCCTTCTTCTACTCCAATGCCGCCCCCGTTCTGACCCTTAAAAATTTCCCGCCCACCCAATCCTCCATCCTCATTTTATCGGCCGGGGCAATTCCTTTTTAGCGTGAGTTATTACACACTTCGAGATGCGTGGCGGCGGTCTGGCCACTGGACCTTATAGTGAATGCATACGTAAGCGAGGTAGGAGGAAAAGGGAGGAAGAGAGTGGCAAAGGGGGGGGGGAATACGGACAGTGAAGACATGCTGTAGAGGAGGGGAAGAGCGGGATAGGATCGAGAGAGGTGAAAATGATTGGTTGCTGTGATGGATAGGAGCTGTTCGGGGGAAGGCCGCCCGGCCACTGGTTCTATGTATCGACGGCCCATCTACCGCGAGGTGGTCTGCCTTCAAAAATGCGTCCCAGGCATTGATTTCCCGTCAAAACATTTTTGAAATATCGCTACCACTTTCCAGCCATTTTTGGTCTCGTCTATTACAGTGCTCCGCATTTACCGAGAATCCTTAATGAGTAACATGAACGCATTTTTAGGGTGCGGGTTCCCCATTAGAGTTATTGAACAGTGAAAACCTCCGCCCCTCAAAACAAAAAGTCTTGCAAAATGGATAATCGACGGCTATTTCTATTGAATGCATTCACAATGTTTTCCAAATTAATTTAGTCAGCTCTTCTTGTAATCATTCCAGTACAACCCCATAATTGAAGTAGTAATTCAAATAATAAAAATATTAATAGTTTATGATATTATTAATTATATTTAAAGTAAAAATGCATTAAAACATCTCAATTTCATAAATATAAATAGTAATTGCGGTAAGATTTCCTCCATTTTCATTAATTATTATTTAGTCATTTTTAATACAACTAACGCTAAATAGGTAACATAATTTCAATAATTCAAAATGGAATAATATTAATGGTAACAAAACAACTTTGAAATAGAGTAGCATAGAAGCCAAGCCTATTTGGTAGAACATTTTACTTTTTAACTGGCATTCCCAAATTACAATTCAAGAAATGCTTCTGGACAACCCTATGTGAAATCCAGGCTGTAGGTATAATTTTCCAGGAACAATAACTGCAAAACCACAGGTGGAACAATGAAATGGACTGGTCCAAGAATGAATTTCACTCAATGTGGGGCTTTCGTTGAGTTCTACCCTTCTCCATTAAACCATTCTCAGAACGACTGTGATATCTTAAGATATCACTTTTAAATGGGGATGGGATCGATGAAACTTTCATTATATTTCTTTTCTGTGAGAGCGACAGATCCTGCCTAATTGATCAAAACTCTGCCACCGTTGTTAGGCCAATAAATAGTATACGTTGGCACTACCTAAAATGTCGCCACTCAACTTCACCTAAATTATGGTCGTGAACGTTTCTAAGTATTTGTTCGGATTTATATTCATTGCGCAAAATTTCCCATCCGTCATATTCTAATGTCTCAAGTATTAGAACTAATAACCAAAAAGCATGGAATTCATTAATAACTTGTTTATTATTACCGTTAATAATGTTTTCATTATTAAAAGTAAAAGTTTCTGTTAACTCGTTTTAAAGACACAGTATTGACACTCAAATATAAGAGATTAAATAAATATATATTTATGATAGACGCTATAAACTAGCAATCTTTTGCGAAAAGTGGCTTAACTATTGCAATAATAAACTTCTCGTATTGTTTAATTAGTATATGAAGAACGGATTTATTGCATGTGCTTGGCTAAGACGAATGAAACCTGCAAAATATTCTCAGTCAGGAAGTTCTCTATGGACTCAAATCTTAAAAATTGCTTGGAGAACACAAAATAAAGGAAATACTTGAAATTCTTCCAGGGAAAAGAACATTAATCCAATTTACTTCGAAGGTGATAAAGCAGAGAATTGCCGGATAACTTTAGATTCCGATTCAAGCGCAGTACCCGAGCAGGTGTTCCCCCGCAATGCTACCGAAACGGCCTTTTATCTGAGGAGTCTCTGCCACCCCTCCCCAACTCAACAATCTCTATCTCGCATACTCCGTGCCACGCCCCCGCGGCCGCTCCGGGAGATTTCAACGGGGGAAGCGGTCCCGTGGTGGGGGGGGAACGCCGCGGACGCTTGGCAACACCGTGGACTCACGCCCGCCCCCGCCACCTCCTCCTCCTCCCCTCACCGAGATGTTGGCCCCGGAGGGGACGGTCCAAGGCCGGCCGGGGGTGAGACGGGGGACGAAGGGGGGAAGGGGCGCGCCTCTCCCGCCCCCGCAGCCACCGCTCCTCCCGCCCGCAGTGGTTTTTCACGGCGCCCTCCCCCCGTCCCAACCGGCAGCATCACCTCCACACACCTCCCTCCCACCTTCCCGCGCGGCCACCTCGGGGAGCGAGGGGGCCCATCAGCGAGCGGGCGGCCCCTTTTGTCCCCCGCCCCGCGCCTTCCTCCCCCCCAAGCAGCGCACCCATCCACCCGCCCGTTCGCCGCCCCCGCGACTCCGTCTTCGTCTCTCCCCCCCACTTCCACCCCCACGCCCATCAATCCAGCCACCAACTCACACCCCGGTAATGGCAGGCAGATGCGAGGGAATGGGGGAGAGATGGGAGATATTCTCATACCTCCCACCACGCCCGCAGGGGCGAGGGAGTTTTTTGTACGTGCCCCTTTGCTAAAAAGCACTCGCGGAGCTTGTATGGAAGAATAATGAGTATCGCTTCTCTCTTTGGGGGTTGCCTCGAACCACCCTCCTCCCCCACCTCCTTGAGTGCTTACCCTCACTGGACTTTTCCCTCTCTCAGCATTCCATTCTCCACGTGACTAATATATATATATATTTTTTTGTGACAAGTACTTGCATTTTCCTGTTCCATATGGTTATATCAATCGATCAAAAAAATTGCCTAGTGATAAGTAAAGAATATTCAAGTGAAAGAATTCACAAGAAGAAAAATCTCAACGAATTTTCTCGTATACTAAAGTATTTGTGTCTGTGAAAGTCTCTGAAATGTGTGTCACATGATGAAAAATATCTTAGACATAATTTTTGCGTTCAAAAAACTGATCCTTCGCTTCGAAAAAGATTCGCTTTCTTAAAAACTCAAATTTCTCCTTTTCCCCTCTTTCGTCTTTTAGTGAGTGGATCTGTGGAATGGTTAAAAAAAATACAGTAATCAACCCTTAGGTCGGTTTGGTAGGTATGGGTAGAGCTCCCCCAGTACTAAGCCCAACGGCGAGTGAAATTCACACATAGGGGTAAGGTGGCCATTTCCTTTCCCTGTACCGCCTGTGATTTCCCAGGATGGCCTGGAACCCGAA
>LYUA01000167.1:1865109-1879677 GCA_002093875.1 Calopteryx splendens
TCACCCACACCCCCTTGCCTATGCAGTTCTTCCAAATGGATTCTCCCGGGCCAAAAACTTATTTCTGCGCACATGCCATAAGCTTTTGAACGAGCTATACTTAGCTGCAGATACAGACAAGGAAGGATTAATTTCTGAATACTTACTTTCCTGAACAAAAGGATATTTATAGATATCATTAGTCACAATAATTATTGTTTTTTTCGTTTCATTTTTTTGGAGTTTCAGGGAAATAATCTTTTTTTGTAGTATTTTAAGTGTAATTACTGTTTTAATTTATTAATGTGGAAGAACTAATACACAGCAAAATCAGTATACCTGATCAGCAGAAGAATACATATTCATAGTAGTTGAAACAATAAATGAAAAAAGCAAATAATCAGTCATAATTTAGAATGAACACCAAATTTAAGAGTCATAAATCTTCCAGGTATTGAAATTTGATTTCCATTAATGATGAATCACCAGTATTTCTCATAAAATACTAAAATGTAATTTTTACTTTAGGTATAAGCAAAATACACTGCAGGGGCAGTCAGTACTAGCATCATACCATTTTTATACAACAAGCCACTAACTCCGTGAACCTAAAATTTAAGTCACGAAGAGTGGATATAAACCTCAAGCAGTCTCACTTATTTCTGTAACACGAGTGTCCAAGCTGGTGCACTCAGTCACTAAAAGTGGTATTTTTTGGTTGAAATAACTTCAATTCTCTATTAATGACTACTTCAGCAATGCAAATACATTGATAGATATTGTGTAATTGAAGATCACTGTACCGAAAAGTAAATTTATGCTCGGGGATTATACTTAGACTGATAATTCACATTCAAATTTTAGTCATTTTTCTTTACGACTTTGTGAGATGGAAATCTTTTAAATCTATTATTTCTCGACATGCTCAAGGTTGGTCTTGAATGTTTATTAAATCCATCTATAGGTATTCCCACTGAAAATTATGCACATCACCAACAGAAATTAATATTTTACAACACTGGACACCTAAAATGCCATTACAAAATGAAAAATTAAATTAATTCTATAAATGTGTGAAAAATTCAAAATGCAAAAATGATTTACCTGAACCAGGGCTCGAACCCAGATCATTTTGAATGCGGATTCAAACTCCGGTAGAGTGCTTTAGCCAGCTTAAGCTACCCAAAATGTCCTCTAACAATGTGAATTTTTAATGCTTTATACAGAACAAGATGTTCTTAGAAATTACCGTGTTCAGCATGTTACATAATAATGATCATTGTCAGCCCAGCGCCATAGTTCACGAGGTAAAAACAATGTTCAAACACTTAGGTATTTGACATTTTCAAAGGTACCCCGACATAATCCCAAAATGACATCAGATCACACGACAACATATCACGAAGAACAGATCACGACGACAAAAGATAACGACGACAACAGATCATGAAGACACATTTCATACTGACAATAGATCACACAACAATATATCACGATTAAAATGGGAAAATTCAATTTACATTCTAAAATCAGGAACCTCGTTCTTTTTCATAGACCATTTAAAATTCTGCTTTTGTTACTATATTGTTTTCAAAGAGCTTTAAAGTAAAATCTCATTAATTCACACTTAATTGAACATGAATGCCAATACATGTTTTTACAAGGGATGGGACCCTGCAGGGATTGGTGGACCGCTACAGAACTTAGTAAAAAAAAAATAATCTATTCTTTCAGAAAAATGCCCATTTGGCCTAGTTCTCAAGATACTTGCATTTGAAAAAAGATAGTAACTTCATCCAAAGTTTGCCTCTATTAAAGTTGTTACAATGAAAATTCACAACTTAGGGGTTTATAAATACATAGACTTATTGCCATGCACACCAGGGCATTAAAAAAAGCACTAATTTATATTATCTCCATGCACAGCAATAAAAATTTTCTGATGATAAAAATATATGCTGCATATATAAGATCCAGGAGTGTCAAACCCTAAAGATAAAAAGGTCATGGTATACACAGTTCAAAAATCAATGAAGGGAGATGCAAATAAGAGAAATGATTGTATTTTCAATTTCTCCATTAGTAATTTAAAAATGGAACAAAAAAATTTAAAAATAGAATATGCTTTCAAGCAATGTGATGAATTTTTAGGCCTGAACACAGTTTTTAAAAAACAAACTGGCCTCAGGACTCTTCGCTCAGATATGAGTAGAGTGTGAGTGCCCTTTATGTAATGACCAGAGGGTTTGGACTTGGTCAATCAATAAGTTCACTATTTAAAGTGGTGGAAACTGGTTCACACATCTATTCCTTCAATGTAAATCTGGCGTAACATGTGCAGAATGCCAGCAGTGCAGCCACATACAGTTCAAGCTGACCATTCACCCCCATTCTCTCTGTCACTGCCTGGGCTGTGGAAAGTTCATTTCGTCGAGAGAAGTGGTGACCTTTCTTAGACCATGAGCTCATCAGAGCATGAACACTATCAAGTACCATATTTTCCCACTCATAATATAATTATAAACGATAAGATGTGGGCTTTTCCTGAAAAAATCCATGGAAAATCACCCTGCATCTTATATGGCCAATGCTAATGTCAGAATTGCCCTAAAGACTACCAGTAATGTCTTGTCGATAATGTGGTGCTGGTAAATAAAACCTCCTTTTAGAGCCATCAATTTGGGTATTATACATTACCAGATGAATGACCTCCAATCTTTCAGATCCATACAGGAATAGGAAAAGCAACATTTTGATTATGTCCCGTGGATTTCATCATTTAGGGACTATTATGCCTTTTCAATTTCAAATATCTCTAAAACTAAGGCCAAATGGATATTATTCCTAAAATATCTGTCAAATGCATTTTCATTTTTTTTCCACACGAAATTAGATTGACTTCTGCTAATTATTTTGAGAGCTACCCCTTGTTACATAAAAAGTTTGGGGAAATGTATCCTTAAAATATAATTTTTTTTAATTAGCCCAAGATGAGCACATATAATCCTAAATAAGCACACCAAGCTTTCTAAACATCCTCGTTTTGATTTACAGTATCATCCCTAAACCCACATATAGGCAAACAAGTCCACAGACATTTATGTACTTTATTTAAGCCATGGAATGGCAGTGAAAAGTTTTACATTTTTTATTGTGATTTATTTACTTAGAGGGGGACACCTTCAATGTGTCAATTCACAAAATAAAATTACAATGATAGAAGAAAATGTATGGTAAAAAAATTTATGCCAAGAATTCACATGCCTAATTAAAATCAATAGACTTAAATATGCAATTATTTCATTTTTAAATTTATCCCATAGATATTTATTATATTAACTGCTAAAAATTAATTTTTATGTGTCAGTAAATAGGCATGATACCTTTAAAGTAATGCATTTTATACTCTTCCAGTCTGTCGATAAAGTTACATAAAATCCCAAACTTTTATGGAAAAATCTTTACAAATTAAGGGATGGAAAAAACTTTTAAGTCAAAGAATCTTAATAATAACTTACTTTTTGGGCACAGTGCTAACATATGGCATAACCACTTTATCAACAAAGCTGCCAAATCCAAGCCGGAAATTTGATGTTATGCTCTGCATGGTATGTGCCAAGCTATTTCCCAGATCAGACAACTTCTCTTTATCATCCTCCATAGACTTTGACAAGTCCATCAAATAGTAGAGATCAATGGGATAGTCCTCAGCCTGTGCATACTGCATAAAGAGGCTATATGACTCATCTATAAAACAAAATATATAATTGAAATTACAAAAATAAATAAAGAGAGCTAAAATATTAACAACTAATAGCTTAAAATTGAGTTAAGAGAATATTATTCAAATTTATCCATTTCAGTATAGAGTAATAGTATTGTCTCAGAATTTAAAATTTTAAATATTTTTAACTTCCAATAATATCCTGTTTTGGGCACATAGGCTTTTGAACTCAGGGAGAGGAGAAGGGTGCAAAAAGTGAAATGGATGGAAAGGAAAATGAGACAAGAAGATTTGCTATGGTATGAGAGGAGAGTAGGCTCTAAGGAAGATTTCAAAGAATGCTGGAAAAGTAGATGCAGGGTGTTCTGAGTGGAAATGAATTGTTGAATGGCTGTGACAGAGGATAGAATAGAATGTTGGGTAAGTAATGCAAAGGGAGAGGAATGAAGGGTGGAAAAAAATGTGGAAATAAAGAATGGGTTATTGTGCTGTGGGTTGTTGAGATATAGTGTCATGTGGTCATCATAAACCTACCATAATCAGTAATAATAATAAATTAAATAAACATTGATGTGCATAGGGGAAAAATTACAGCTATTTTAAACTATAAAATCATTCAATAGAAATTTCCTAGTCATGGAAATGACGAGACAATAGTCAACTTCTAAATAAATTAATGTATATATCTTACAGCTATAATCAGATAAATTGACACTCACGAATTCGAAGTTTGAGATGAACTCTTTGGGGTGAAATCTGCACAGCCTCATGCCTATCTGTTGCTTTCATTAAGGATTTAGACATTTTTACAGTATATTCATTATCTGGATTAAAAATGTATTCAGCTGCACACTGTTTTGTTAACTGGTTTGGCTGAAAGCAGCGCTTCTGACTCATACGCTCCCCCTGAAAAAAATAATAAAAGAGTTCATATTCCATTACTAGATCTTGGTTCATTACTTGGCACAATACTGTTAAAACATTCATCCATTTGACTTAAAATAATTACGAAATATAACACACTAAATAATTTTAAAATTAATTTCCTTAAAATACTTCCACACTGGTAAATGTTTTACAACATAATGTAATAGTCA
Organism: Calopteryx splendens; assembly: GCA_002093875.1. Lineage (NCBI taxonomy): Eukaryota > Metazoa > Arthropoda > Insecta > Odonata > Calopterygidae > Calopteryx > Calopteryx splendens. Next base: position 1,869,910 of record LYUA01000167.1, read on the forward strand.
CAACCTCTTTGCCATTTCAAATTTATGATCAAGAAACTTTAGAGGTAGCCTATGCAACATGACCTCAGTTATCACAGTACATTAAAAATCGTATTACCACAACCGAATGATACACCACACATACTTCAATTTCAAATATGAAAAAAGAAGTATGTACTGAGAGAATAATAATTATCAGTAAAAATTAAAAACACATCTTCCCCATTGTCATTTACTCCTGATTGGGTACCCACAGAATGGAATTCTTCCATTAAATAAATTCCACGTGTTGCAATTTCCTAGGGACCTTCAACTGAACTGTAAATGCAGAAATCTACACCACCCCCCTCCATGGTGGGCTACACCCCCACACCCTCTCTCCCTCTCCCATCTCATGTTCTACAGTACAGCATATCTGCCAGATATTTTACTTCATTCTGGGTTCTATGGTTACGTGAATGCATGAAGGTAGTAAAAGCAAGAATAAGATATTATTACTAAACTTAAAAATGAGCTACTTCTCTTTCCAAATTCCAATTTGAAACTGAAACACTCATGGACCTATACGTCACATGTTGTTGAAAGAAGTGGCAGCATTGTAGCTGTTGGCACAGTATGTGCAGTTTGTGCCAAATGGCTGAAAATTATAAAGCAATAAGGGTGAAAATTATGCTCACACATCTGATTTGGGAATTATAAAGCAAATAAAATTAATTACTAGACTAATATCAATAATGTAGGTGACTTTACTACTGCACTTCAATCAATTTATTAATGGCCTAACTTCTATTTGGCAATCTGAAAATGAATGCATGAAATTAGAGAAACAGATACCAGAACTAAAGTATTTAGCGACTTCTTTACCCTAAGAATTATATATTAGAGAAATTTTAAGATTCTTTCCCCTCATCCAATCACTAAAAACTTTTGCTAATTTTTCTTCCACTTCCAACTGCACTATATACATGTGCCTTAATTTCATAGATGTATATGTTGACTAATTGACTCACCGGTTCTGAGCACCAAGCACAAGTTGGTGTCTGTATACATTCATGGCACGTTTGTTTTGATGTACATGGATTCTGGCTGGTGAGTTTTTCCGGGGTGCCTAAGGTTTCTTCTGCACTAAGACTATGTAACTGTATCACACCCACTATCAGGAGAAGAAGCTGCAGCCTTGAAAGCCACTGTCTTGGTAGGTGGATGTGCATCCTTGCACAGAGGATTTCTTTAAGCTGAAATTAGATAAGAAATATTCTAAAGGGAATAATGGTAATATAAGCACACACAATTCAATTAAAAAGGTTATACACCACTCTTTTAATTCACACTGAATATAGGTATATTATCTACCAACCACATCAATTCCTCAAATTATAGAATTAAAAGAGCCCTCTTCCATTTAGCTCAAGGAAATAACTTTTTCAAACCTAACTTACTAACAGATCCCCACCACCCAAAGATTACACATTTTTATGAAAGAGTAAGTAAGCATTTCACACAAAACTTGGATTTATAAAAATCACAGTAAATAACCCGAAATTTGATTTGATAGGCGAGGGTAGACCCCACCGAATACTAAGCCCAACAGAATGTGAAATTTACATTCCAGGGTAGGGGGGTCAGCTCCTTTGTGTCAAACAAAGCATATTATCAAAATTTATCATCACAATGTACCCTACTTAATTCGCATATATTGTGTGGTAAATCACAGAAAACTTACACAAAATTTTGACTATGTGATACATTACTATAATTTAAGTCTCAATATCATTGGTTCCATCAGAATTAATTTAGGATTACCAAAGTTTAGATCAAAATGAGCATTTTTACAAGTCAAAATTGTATGCATTAACTTAAATTCAAAGATGCACACCACACACATATTTAATCTTCAGAATTACTTATGATTAAAATAAAACTGGAAAACTATTTATCATATTTTTAAGAAAAAAGGATCACCTGAAAAAAGAATTATGATGTATTGACACATACATGAATGCACACTGACTCTTTGTTTCTTGGGGAAAATGAAATGAAAACAACATACAATATTTTGAATATACTGAGATTGTTTGGTGATAATCTAATGGGTACCACGAAGGAACGAAAAGTTGGCAGTTTGTGGAATAGCTCGGAAAAATGCTACATGCAAATTTTCAGAACGATAAACAATTATGACAATGCTGATAACCTAATACAGAGGTGAAATATCAGCCACCTAACAATTCATGCTCTTTGCAAAACTTAAAGATGGTCAGTCCAAAACTAACTGCATTAATCTTCATAAACTGTCATGATTTTAGTAATAATAAATACCCACTCTTAATATTGGAGTTAATTGAGTAATATTCATATCGTCATCAATAAATTAGATGGATAAGTATTATTAATTAATGTGACCATCATGAATTTTGAAGCGGAGGGCTTTACTTGATGGGCATACAGAGAGGTCAACAAAAATAACAACATATGAGGGGAGAGGTGAAGCGCCTCTGGGCACCCTCAACTTCACCCAAGCTGTGTGATTTTTCGGGTACCAGGTCATTCTGGGAAATCGCAGGCGGCACAGGGAAAGGAACTGGCTACCCTACATTGATGTATGACTTTCAAACACCGTTATGCTTCGTATTGGGTGAGCTCTACCACCAACTACCGAACCAACCTCCGGGTTGATTACTGTGATTTGATGACGAGGGGAAAGGCAAGGGTGCCTTAAGTTCAAGAGAACATTTTAGCAAACGTACATTTTGGGAAAAACGAAATTTCATTCAAAAGAATCAATGGCTAAACAAATTTCGTTTAGGAAGGAGGGAAATGTAATAATTTAACGGTTAAAGTAAGTGCTGCCCACATTTTTGGTGGACATGTTGGGTTTGGGTGCCACATCTCCTTGGGCCAGCCCGGGGATAAAAAAGGGAATCAGAAAATTTTGCTTGGTAAACTAAAAAGTCTGGAGTATCACATTTTTTTAAATATCTTGCGCTCCATGTAGAAGGTTCATTCCCGAGGAATAACCTTCTTCCATATTGATTGATAATGAGAACGGGACTATGGGAACCCCAGGGAACGGCGAAGGAAAATTAAAAAGAGACCAGAGAGTGGGAGGGGTTTGGTGATGAACAGTCACCAGATAGGTCATAGCCAAGATTCCAGAAGGGGAAGGATCAAGGGGAAGGATCAAGGGGAAGGTCGCTCTCGCTGAGCAATTCCCTATTAGTAATTCCTCTTCACCTCACAATCGTTTTGTTTGCTAGCTCCGACAATCCGTGTGGAACAATGCAACAATCGGAGTAACTGGAAAACTGAAATATTATACGCATACGTTTAACGAAATTGGTCACGTCATTTAAATTTTAAATACTCTAGAAATTTTCCGAGAAATGATGCTGAAGATCTTCAGCTTCTTCGCCTAAATACGTCGACCAACAACATTCCCAATTGAATCCAGAAAATTTCTCATTTTAACGACTAGAAAAATTGTGAACCGGATGAATTGAGAAGAACGAAACCTGACTAAATAGGATAAAAACACAGTGGATTGAAAAACCTGATGTTTTCTGTTCATATTTTAAATGAAAGATAAATAAGGCAATTATTCAATTTATGCTCGTGGTGGTGATCTTTCTGTGATCTCGCTTCTCCTGATGTAGAAACCTGAATATGACACCAGGAAGTCAGCGTCCACCAGGAAAGAAGTGAAGAGTCATTCTCTTCCATCGATCCCGGAACCATTAAGGGAATTACTTCTTTCACGATCCACGATAAGAAAGGGCGACCACTACAGTGCTTACGCAATCAATTTATAACACTGATTCTCACGGCTCACACGGACAACTTTCGGAAAAAGTTGCTCAAAGAAAAACCGCATATTTGTGCAAACATTTTCGCCCGAGTTAACAGAGAATGTCCCAATGTACTTAATCAAATACGAAATAAGAGTATAAAAATCTAATGATTTGAATGATCAAATGAGAATAAGTGTGTAATGTCCAGTTTTGTTTTCATTACAACCAGGGGCAAAGTTAACGGCGGCATTTGCTCCCTAATTCGAATTTCACGGGTGCAAAAACTATAAAATAACTAAGGGGGTAGCAAAACGGTTACTGGAGAAAAAAACTGAATTCTGCGGTAAGATCCTAGACAGCTTCATTACGTCACTAATAATTTTAACAGTAGCAGCATACTTGTGGGACTATTTATTATATTTATATATGATTAATCTAGAAACAGCCATATGTACGTCTTTTGCATCAGATTAGAAACGTAACAGGGACAATTACTAACACCCAAGACCTAAGTGATGGATGACAACCCACCCAGGCGGGAATCGAACCCTGGATTCCCGCCCGAACCCTATCTCTGGATTGACAGGAAGGGACATTGCCACCGCAGGACATTTCTTAGGCACGAAAATATTCTCCATCGCACATTCATAAAGGCCATACAATAACGATTTTATTTTTTTAGCACTCGGGGTACAATATCCCTAGGATAAAAGATAAAATATACACTGCTAGACACAAACATCTGCAACTAAAGGGCTCATGCCAGTGAACACCCCATTACCTGAAAGCAGTATAACAAACATTTTAAAGTTATTACAAATAAGAGACTACGCATACATAAAAGTAGGTGTTATCGTAATCACTGAGAGCAATAGTAAGCATGCAGACGCGAAAATCGTGAGGGAGCACGATGGGATGAGTTCGTTTAGCAGTAATACCTCCACTGTATTTGCGTATTGACCATATTCAGTACACTTACGCGTACACCTGCACACCATCTTATTTTTTTAATCAAATGAACATTATTTATTCCCCCCCTGCGCATATATTGAACTGAAATTGGCGAAAATTCAGTGACTATAGCGAATAATGCAAAACAGTAGATAACTTTTCTCTTTGGACTGAACCTTAGCCGTTGATGGAATGTGACTCATTCGTGATCAATATGTTAAATAATCTCGACCTTCGGGACAGTGTACGAACGACAATTCATAAGACCATCTTGTTCCGTTTAAAGCTCTCAAAAATTCAGTGTACAATATTTAAATTAATTTAAGTTTAACAATGTGTCTAATATTTAAGTCTGCAGAAGACCTGTGGTAACTGACGTCATGTACCTAAGCGGGCAGGCAAGTAGATGTCTGCTAGCGTAAGACCAAAATTCAATGCGACACATGATACATCTGAGAAAGCAAACTGCAAGAGCACTTAATCGAATTTGAAATCGCCCACAACCATTTATGTTAGGAACAGTATCACAGGATGACAACATTTTTACAGTACAGTACATTCTTCAAACGTATTAGGCACATTACATAAATAATTGCTGCTAAAAAAATTAAGCAGTTTCTAAGAAAATATTCCGCCAACTCAAAGAATAAAAGTCGCATTTTTGTTGAAAGCATTCCTTAATTAATCATAGACACTGCGCGGCGTAATGACTATCCAAACACTTGTATATGACTGACATATGCTCGAGGTTCCTCATCTACGAACTACTCTAAGGCATTCTTTCTATTCGTTCCTTAGCTCGGAGGGTCATCCTCCTGTTGGGTTGTGGTAAACCCAGCCGAGGAACGAGCGAGCGCCTCGAGTCAAGAACAAATCCGAAAGGAAAAACAACGCTTAAAAGGCCGGTTTAATTTCACGATTATGAACAATTAAGTTCGAGGAGAGTCATGGTGGTCGACGAATGTACAGTGGGACAAATGAGCAACGAAATATCGGGAGTGAATGCAGCAGATGGTCTGGGAACGGGACCGAGCACACAATTGGGATGGGGACGCCCATCCATTTATCTCCCAAGCCCATTCTCTTCCACGGCCCTTCTTCTCTCCCTCCCTCCACCTCACACGCGAACGCTCACTGCCCACACTTCCCTCTCCCACACGCCCTTCGCTTGCTTGCCGTCCCCCTTCAGGGCGAAGCTCTGAGAAACGGGAGGGGACTCCTTGCCAGTTCCTCTCCTCCTCTCTTGTAGTCGGTTTAAGTGGGACGCATGAACGGCTTGTCGCTACCGCAACGCAGCCAACCGCCTGGGGCTTTCCATGAATCGTCCGTCCGATCGGATTTTCGCTCGACACAACGGACGTTATGTTCATAGATGGGTATACGCACGAACTGCACCGATTCGACTCTCTATCCGTTATAAACGAACCGGTTCGCTCTGGTGCATTCAAACGGAGGCCGAGTAAGAGTGGGAGGAGACCTCTCCTAAAATTGGATCGGAATGAAGGAAAATGTTATTCCTGCCAAAGGGCCTGAATTGATTTTTCATCAAAGAGGAATGAGACCATGGAACAAGGCATGTATGAAGGCTACATGGAGGACTCGAGCCAACCGCATGGGCCTGAGATTTCTTAAGACGTGGGGATAATATGTCCGTATGGAATGGTATAGGCAATCGGAAAGTGTTCTGAATAAGCATAAATTCACCGAACTCGAAGTCAAAGTACCTCGGTAATTATTTGGAAGAAACTGAGTGACACCCACGAAGATTCATTACACACAGAAGTTTCCAATTAGCTTCGCTACTTTCCGTTCAAAACAAAAAAAATATGAACATGAAATGAAATATGAACATGAAAATTAAAAAAATAATGACATCCATCTCATTTCTCACTGATGATTCATTATAACATAAGCGAAGTTCTAATGAATCATAATTACCTCTAAAATTTCATTAACGATAATGCATATTGGAACACCAGAGTAAAACCGAGCGAAACTGCTGTCAATGGGTTATCGCCGCTGGCATTAGATTTAACAAGTCGCGCAAGGCTAAGAATATTTTTAATGTAACACTATTTTAATTGAAGCTAAATAAAGAAACAAATTAAAAAGATAATAAGCCAATCTCCAAATTCACCCAGACGACGAGGGACGTTTTTGCCGAGGAAATAGAGTAGATTGGTGATTCGCTAATAGGAATTTTCAAAAAGGACGAATCCCAACAACATTAATTCAACAGAGTTGAAGTGAGCCCTCTTCATGGTGGCATGAGGAAATGAAGAAAGGGTTACTGTAGGGTTGCGTCCATCAGAAACCTACCTCCACTGGTAGATGACCATTAATTAATTAATTCTATAATGTGACTTTCCAAAATTATAGCTACTTTCTAAAAATAAGTATCCACAGCTGTAGATAGCTCTCTACTACAAGAAAAAAAATAACCGTAAGGCAGTCGTGGCCACTACCTACGGTACTAAGTGCGTTAAATAGACTTGCTGTAAACACATCCCGGTGATATCTACTCTGTGGCAACTCCCGACCATAGCATGTTACATGGAGGGAGAGCATCTGGGCACAATCACGTGTGAGCCGTGTTTGTTTTCCGTGGACCGGAAGTCACCATTGGTGTTCATGGAAGGGAGTGGGGAAAGGTAGTGTGCAGTCAAAAGCGGGTAGAGCTGTTGCTGGATGGCGAGAGAGTGAGAAGGGGGAGGAGGGATGGAGACGGAAGGGCGAGGACAATGGCGGTGACGTCTGGCACGTTCCAAACCTTCGCCGTCAATGGCGGGAAGCGAGAGGGCGGGAGAGAGACTGGGCAAGGGGGGCAAAGTACGGCCGACTGAGTCATAAGTGAATAGGAAAAGCACCCTCGCAGAACGAACAAGAACCGTCCAGATCCAAGAATTCACAGAGCAATCAATACTCGCCGGCGAGATTATGAGAGGGGAAACATCCGGAATGACGAATCGCCGCCACATTATCACAGAGTATATACTCTGTGACATTATTATGGTGCCGTCTCCTTCCAGTTTTGCGAGGTGGTTCGCAAGGAAACCATCACATAGCAGCCAACAGACATCGGCGGAGTTCTTTAAATTTCCACTCAAAAAGAAAAAATCTACCCCCATATTTCACAATCGAAATTAAGCAAACCAATAAAACCTTGGACATATTTTACCACTGCATCCAGTTTTTTTTACCAGTAATTGGCTTTCAACATAATTTTGAAAAAATATGATTGATCAGTTGGAAGACATTAGATATCAAAATTAAGTTATCTCTGATATTTAACTATGCTATTAAAAACTATCGAAGCAAAAGATTGTGAAATGGGGAGGATTGATGCACATGGACAGGGGAAGGAACTGGCCCTCCTACACTGATGTGTGAATATAACACGCCGTTGTGCATTGTACTGGGTGAGCTCTATCCTCACCTCTCAAACCAACCTTCGGGATGATTACTGTTTTATTTTGGATCGACGCACAAGGAAAAGGAGTTCAAGTTTCCATATTAACAGATGAATTTCAATTTACATCCGACAGCGAAAAAAGCTTTTAGAACAATCGCGACAGCCTTGCGTCGCGCCACGTAAGGTACACACTAACGACACTAATCAGAGACAACTATGTAGTGTAGAATAGGAACTGGCTATTGACAACAAGAAGGTAGCGAGCGAGCCTCACGAATCTTCGTAACGCAATGGGTACGGATGCAGGCAGAGTTTTACAAAAATAGGGTGAAAGAGGAGAAGGGTATCAATGATCCTTTAACTCTCTTTACAATTTAAGCATTAGCTATTACGCAGCCGGCTAACATCCTGAAATAAATTAATGAAAAACATGAAGGGCTGCCTCACCTCCTCTCTCCCTAGAATCGACGCCCAAATGACGGAAGCACTGAGGAAGGAAGGAATAAGAGGGATGAGGAGCTGGAGCGCAGTATATGGGGCGGAGGAAGGATATCTATTCCTGGCCGCCGCCGCCCCCTCACTCCATCTCGCCTTCGCCTCGGAGGAAAAAGACCTTTGGGAGAACACCCGAATATTCGGTGGCTCCCCACGCAGTTTTAGTATTTAGGGCACTCCCACACGAGTGGCTTCCCTCCTCCACTCCAATTGATACGTTTCAATATTTAATTCTTAAAGAGGTTTTCCACGTAGGCATTAAACGTGATGGGTTTAATATTCTGGGTGCATTTAACTGAAACACGGTTTTTTTGTCACACACTTCCACATGAATCAATGATTTAACTTTTAATTTGTTGTTTATGATTATATTGTAGTATTTCGGTGACTTTTTAAAATAAAAACAATTCCCCACTGTTTAAATAAACACGCAATCTCCGACCTAGGTTTCAACGTGATACGTCGCCATCAGGTACCTGGACTACACCTCATGGAAAACGTATCACGTTAATACCTAGGTCGGAGACATGGTGTTTTTAAACAGTGGGAAATGGTTTTAATTTTAAAAAGGCATCACGTTACAGTTCCACCACATCTTGCCTGGATCTTCAATTTTTATACGTAGTATATCGGCAAAATTTAGGAATTGGGGCATATTTAGCATTTTTCCTGGGGACATTTTTCATATGAAAACGACTTTAATATCTTCAAATATAATCATATGCCAAGTAGATATACCCTATTCGTGCAGTGTCTAATTCTACCCTGGTCTACTTTCTATGAAGTATCTAATGATATACCCAAGTGATGTTGAACGAGTTCGAACACCTGATCTTTTTGTAATTCCGTCTTGTTTATCATATTTGGGAAAACTATTTGAATAGCTACTGAGAGGATTCGTGTAGAAACTGGTTAAATTACATAAGCGGAGTACTTAACTAGTATGCTTACTCAGGTAATAAGGACCCCTCCCCACTTCTCCCTATTGCTATATATTCGGCTAATTTTTTAGTCGCTATGTCTTGTGCCTGATGATGGCTCTGTGAGTTGAAACGCGCGTAGTATAGTAAAACTCTATATTGTGGAAAAGTGATATATCCTTTCCTAATTATGGATTCCTTCCACTACATTAAGCCTGAAACT
>LYUA01000167.1:1928509-1941143 GCA_002093875.1 Calopteryx splendens
TATTTATCAGTATGAATTCCTTCCACCATATCAGGCCTGAATTTGTGAACTTCAAACTATTTGCACTTCATAGTCTGCATGCTTGAAATGTAAAGCAATAAGATCACAGATAGTGCACTAATTAGGATCCTATAAATCACATAGGTACTATATACATACTATACTGAGTTTTTGTGCTGCGCTACTAATGTTCAGATTCAACCAAAATTACATGATTACAGTATCCATGGACAAAATTAAAAGCCTTTGTTCCTTTCCACAGTTTTATTTATTACCTTACACCTGCATTCATCTTAATAGTGTACTATTTGGAACTTCTTGAAACACATGTTCATGTATACATATAGCGAGACAAGGATTGTAATGGAAGGGTTTTTTCTGTGCCAATGTGGCATAGGTATTTAATTTTAATGGAAGAGTGTTCGGCAAGATGGTAAAGGATGTGTATTTTAAGGGGATATATTTCATTATTACCAGTGTAACATTGTGGAATTGTTTCATTATGAAACAATACACTAAGTTATGCACTACTGAATTCATCGAAGATAAAATGGTCTCCAAACGAAGTTAAAAACAAATTTTTTCCCAAGCCTAAGGTGTTTCTGACCCAAGTGAACCGGCATATGAGATACTGTATAAATGAGATAATTTGTTACTCAATTTCACAGCATATTTTTAACAAAATTTGGAACAGAACTAACCATTCCAAATTTCCCCAACATCTCTTCTTAACACCAGCCACCACTAGAGGAGTGGGAGGTATGCAGAGGGAGACTGGGGTGATTAAGGTAAGAAATATTTACAGGTAAGGGAGGGCAGGGCTCACTGTTAGATCAAATGTGTGCAATGGGTGAGATGGATTTCTTCATATTGCAGAAAACAATCATATTCCACCCTTTTTCCCTAAGGCAATAATGCTTACTTGCTAGTGTATCTACCTCCCAATTTGTCCACCCGCAAGATATCAGCTAAGGGCAGACCTGGGTTCCAATCATCTTCCAGTTTTACCATGCTTTTGAAATGCCCCTTTTCCCCAGCTATTAAACTTACTTGGTCTGCCCCCACCTCCTATCTACCCCTCCCTATGGATACCCTTCGCCACTGTCTTACTTTGTGCAACCCTTCTCTCAACACACCCCCCAACATCTTCTCCACAAAAAAACTATTCCCATCTCAATATTTGGCACAGTACATTTGTACTGATACATATGATTTAAAAAGTTGATGGATGGATACCTTGATAGGGTGGAACTAATCTCGGTGAGTGTTAAATAAAACCGTGGACAAGTATGAAGGATTTTACACCCATGGTTGTGAAAAATATCCATTAACTTATGTCTGAAACTACAAGGTAATGATTTCAGTACAAATAAATGACATTTGAATACCTGATATCCAAATCTAGATCTCTTAAAAGTGCAGTTTTAAATTTCATTTGAGTAGGAAGTTCATAAAAAAAGCATGCCACTAAAATAGGTTGAAGCCTATGTTTCCACACTCTTCCATATTCTCATAAAACATCTAGAAACTGAACCAATTAGCAAAATAATAGGATCAATTGGTCTACCTTCAATCGTTATTTTCTTTTGGAACAAGATGGCATCTACAAATATTACTCAAAAGTTAAATACATCAAGTTCATAAAAACATTGTGCATTGTATTTCATCCCCATCAGTAAATTGTAATCTGTAGTTAAGAGAGGTACCTATGTGAAACAAACGTATAAGAGAAAGACTTTTGCACTACCTTTTATTTTACTTCACTAATAAAGAAGAACCTTTTCACTATCATAACTATCAATAGCATAATGGCCACAAAGAGCAGTCACATTTACATGCAAGCAACATAATAAAATTCCTAAAATAACCAAGACAATAATTAATGAAATTCCCTCCCTAATGCTTTCATATGTTATTTGGCACATAAGATAATAAAATTTGAAATTCAAACATAGAATAGTCATGCTAAAACAATGACATATAGCCCAAGGACTCAAAAGATTATGGTGCTCCATTGAATAACTTTCAATTATCTTGACAAAAGCAGAAAAATAGACTTAAAATAACTCATTAACTAGAAAGAAACTACAAAGGAAAATGGTCAGAATAACTGCCGTTATTGAGGAATGATCTCCATTGGGGACAAAGTAAGTACCTGAAACATTTTCTGTTAATAGCAAGTATCTTCTGAGTCCAATGGATGAGGCAATTTCCTGAACTCACCAATCCAAGTTGCACAAATACACAAAGACAAAGAAGAGGAAATTAATTCATTTTTAAGGTGGACGGTTGGAAATATTGAGAGAGCCACATTGTTTTAAATTGTAAGAGAAAGAAAGAATGCAACTGGACTATGACAGAAAAACAAAATAACAGCATGCACATATACACAAGCTTTTAACTCAAACTTGCCCAGGAAGATAGAAATATTGCCATGAGCTGTTATCTTGAAGTGATTGCATACCAGATAACCATACGACATACAAAAAAAACAGGAAATACAGATTGTACACACGCATCATTAGGTAATTTGTTCCTATATAACTAGATATCAAGATATGTAGTTGAAATTTCAGGTATGTACGTAAATGTTAAAAACTGAGCTGTAGTGTATGCATATAATATGTAATTGACTCATATCTGAACTTAAAAGAGTAAATGAGGTTTCTGATAGCAGTTTATAGTACTTTCTTACTTCTGCCACTCAGCACTTTTCTTACTTATAACAAGCCAAGAATTTTACAAGAAAGTTGGAAACTAACTGAGAATGCACAGATTAAAAAGTGACCATTAATCTATTATTTCAAATCAAGGAATGAAGAAATCTCAGAACAAAAAATGTATTTTTTCCATTTTCTAGAAAAAAGTGTTCAAGCATGCATTAAATCCATTGCAGGTGACAGTATACTTTCAACAATTTTTAGACTGATTATACATTAGTTCCTATTATTTTAATTTACATTTTACTTTGGTAAAACTTGGAAGTCACATTTTTTACTGCTGTCAAAATACTAAAGTAACATTTACACCTTAAATCTCATAATTATTTAAGTAATGAAGAAGGTGGGCAGAGTACATAACTAAGTTAATACTAAAAATACTTCACAATTTAAAAGTGTGTTCAGTTTTTTTTCTTTTATTTATATACTATGCATTGGGAACTACACAGGAATAGGTCTGTACTCTTTGAACTTTCAAGGCAGCCTGAGGACAAAATTGGACTGTTACACTTTGCCTACAACTAAGCCCCAATTTACTTCACCACTAAAATTCTCAATTTCATGGAAATAATTGATGTTAGAAGATAATGAACATAATTCTTAACGAATTAAAAACCTTACTATACATCATTAATCCACTGTATATATTACTCAAATAATCACCCTAATACATTTTAGTTAATCTGTTCCTCTGTACTTTACAGTGGTTTTATTTCAAATAATGAAGCCCGTACCAAGTCCCCTATATAAGGCCACTTTCACCTTTGGTTGCTACAATCAAATGTGCCCTCAGGTTTTTTTTTGCTTCTGGCAGCTTTAAAGGAAGTGTATATGTCATTCAGTGCAAAATATTCTCTCTCATTGGTAATTTTGTCCCATAATACCATTACAGAAATGTGAAAACCACATTTTAAACTGATCAAGGAATTGCTTTGAGATTTTAAGTATCCTACCTATCACAATTCCAGTTATTTCATATCCTACATATTTAATTTAAGTCCTTCCTCCCACAATGCTTTACTATTAAGTAAGCTTTATGCTATGAACTGATTTAAGTTTCCCTCTCACTTAATAAGTTTTAATATGTATAGTTATTGTAATTATTGTTATTCATTAGCAATGATCTACAAGCATCTATTTTATACCTCTGAGGAAATTCAACGACTTAAAAGCATCTTCCCTTTGTCCAGAATCATAATTAATCCATTGACTCAATATGAGTACATTATATTAAGTTTTTATGTTTACATTGTAGTTGCAAATATTTAAAATAAAGGTCTGGTTGAGTTCATGATCATCTATGAAACATTTATTCATTCAAGGAGTTGAAGTTGGATATACATTGAGTGAGAGTTATAAATTAGTATGAGAACATTCAAAATTAGTGAAGCCATTCTGCACAATTGAGTTGACAGGATTTGAGGTTAATGCTCCTACTACTGGGTTAATAAAAGACAAATTGGAGATAGACCATGATAATTGCTCTCATATAATCAGGTCTAATATATTATAATTGACAAAAAATGTAGTACTGTATAGCACAGAGGACTTGCTCACCTTATATTTGCATAATGGTAAGATGAAGTAAGTTTTAGATAAAAAAGTTTCCTTTTTCATGCATAATGCACCATTTAGTTATACACACAACTATCCCATGGTTACTAAAATTATAAATGAATAATTGCTAGTTTGATATATGCATACAATCAATCCATCGGTTTGTATTTTGGATAATTTGTTTTGAAAAAATGAAGCCCCAAAAGTAATCATTTATTTCATTTGTTTGTTCAAAATGAACCCTACAACAAGGATGAAGGATGAGAGAGTCAAGGTATGACTATGAGTTGGTCTTAAGCCCTCTAACTTAATTTTTTATCACAAAAATGTTCTACTATGAATTGCTGGAATATATTAATTAAATGCATAGTTAAATATTTATTTTGTTGTGATTTCTTAGGAAAATTACACTTTTGATAGCAGTAATATAAAAAGATCGCCCCCCACATATATTTAATAAGGTAAATTTTCCTAAGATTAATGCTAAATTATTGCAAAATAAAATCATCCATCTATTAAATCAACAAAATTGATTATTAATTCCATTAAGATAAAAATATAGTGATCTTTAACAAAATTGTTTACATTGCACATTTTTTGAAAGTTTTTAGAACTGTTCCAACTAAACAGTAATGACCAAAAAACTCCAAAAAACAGAACTTCCAAAACATATTACATAATTCATATAAGCAAATGCAACTACATATGTATAAGTAATGCCCTTGCACAAATGTAAATATGTACATGAGATTTACATTATTTTGCACTATAGCAAAAATACCTACCTATTTATGCTGCAATATATTTTTGGAAAACAACTGTTCTCTATAAATTATATTTCTACACTGAGGAAAATAAAATACAAGGCATCAAAATGTAATTGTTAGGTTGTTGAACATTTTAAAAAGTATTTGATAATATGGAATTCTCCTGTTATCAGTTAGTAATGCAATTCATGCATATTTGAGAACAAAAGAGAAAACCTGATATTTTGGAATAAATTTCAAATTAAGGAAATACCGAGTCATTTAAGCAATCAAATGTTGGCAATATTTAAGACTTTTCATAAGAATACAATTCAAATATGACAAAAATTTTGATTAACGTTGTGGACTTTCAGAAATCAATATTTCACTTTTTAACTGCTGTAATAATACTGGCAATTTAAAAAAAAACAAATATTTATTCTTTTCTCCACTAAGTTAGAGAAAACAGTCTTGCGAAAGCTATGTCAAAAGCAACATGAAAGTAAAGTGATTAAATATCTATTGTTGTCTACATTGATAACTGTGGTTAAGTTAGATGAAAAAATACTGATTACTTGTGATAGTGCTGAGTAGGTCATATATAACCTAGAAAATTACAGATGTACATAGTGAATTGAGTTAGAGTTTAAAATTCCTTATCTTGATATATTTAGATTTTTTACCCTCATATGATTGTGGGTATTGATGGGATGAGATGCAGAATGCAATGTTGAATGTCCATACCCACATAGTATGCTCTGAGATTCCAAACATACTATGTGGACAAAAACAAGTGCAGCCCTCAATGGGAGACTGTGTATGAACTAATATGTATTAGTGAAACCTGTGAAAGAATTCCTTGTGTTTTTTTACAAAGACTAAATGTATCTGTTTTTAACACATATTTAGTGGGCTGGCACATGTCAACAAGCATAGGTAGATAGAATCTTCAATTCATAAAAATTAAATACTACTAAGTTTTAGCTGTGTCATGTAATAAATATGTTTCCAATGGAGGAAAATTTTTCACCATTAGCCAATATACAATGATAAATCTTTTGCCTCAGACAAGTACTTTCAAACAGAAAAATAAATCATAGAAAAAATAAATATCACTGTCACATAATCAAGAAAATGTTGTAAATGATGTCCCAAAGAAAATTAAATAAAAGAAATTTTCCATGAAATTAGTTATGATGAAACTGTGCATCGCCGAAAATATTAAAGAAACAATGCACTTACTGATGTTACCAGATGATTATTATACTATATAGAGACTATAATTATGTGCAAACAGTAGCAGATTGACCAGAGTGCTAGCTTGCCTGATGGCATGTGGGTCCAGAGGGCCCCTTTTGATATTAGACCTGGATGAAGTTGGATCTTTTAGCTTCTTAGCAACCAATTTTTTTAGATTCAGTCCAACTGTGTACAAATATACTAGTGGTAGAGATACATCAATCTAATAAAGGAAATACTGCAAATGGTGACACGAGCATGTTATTTTTTCACAGTTGCTATTGGGGTGAATTAGAGTGATTTGATCAATGGCACCTATCAGTTCAGTTTATCAGGATTTTCAGGGTTTAAATAAGGGCTTTTTTCAAAATTGTTGTCCAAATTTGAATTTTTTGTAATACCTACATTATTAGTGTCATTTTTGGGTGATTTATAGATCCTAAATTCAGCAGAAGCTTTAACGCTGTGATTATAACAATTTTTCACCCTTTGACCTTCAAGTTTGGTCCTGTAGGCCAATTTTGAATTCAGTGTAAAACAATTAGATCATAGTCTTTTGAGGCATCATGTCTGGGCAATTCTGGGTCACCTGACATGAATATGATATAAAAACTATGCCTTAGTCTCTTTAAGGACACAATGCTACAAGTATGTTTCATGTAAGCAACTTATGTAATCACAAAGTATGGGAGATCAGTCATGCCCATAGTCCCTGAGTGATATATTTTCTCCTTAGCCTACTTTTCTACTTGGAAAGCATCGAGTGCCTGTCCTGCAGCTAAAACGGGCTTTCATGATTTTATGAGTGTTGAGAACAGTGCTAACAGAGGATGACAATACCTTTTCGTAGAGCAAAACAAGCCACTTTCCCTTATCCCACCAACCTGTGACACTCCACAGCAGTACTGACTGTAATATTTCCTACCAGAGGTTTTTGTTCTAATGTGAAACAAGGATGAGGGTGTTTTCAAAAGTAGAAGCAAAATTACATTGGATAAAGAATATGCAAGTAATAGTATATGAGTGCTAACAATTAAAATGAATATCAGGCTAAATTAATCAATGCTTCTCACTATGACAAAAATTAAGTGCTCAAAAGTTATTTCAATATATATTTTAGCTATTGGAGATATCCTCTGCAAGAAAACCATATAGAAGGCATCTTGCTCAGCCACTGCCAGTTTGATGGATCTCTTGTCATAATAAACACTAGTGACCTAATGCCCTTACAGAAAGTGGGATGCTTGCTTATCATAATCAAATTTAGGGAATCAGAATAATCCAGAATTGATATCCCACTTGACCATCACCTGATTTTTTCAAAAGAAGTTCAAAATTGGCCCATAGGATTATACTTGAGGGTATCAGGGTGTCAAAAATTACTCCAATTACAATTATAATTCTTCAATTAAATTCAGGAAATGAAATCTACCCAAAAATGACAAAATGATGCAGGCATTAAAGAAATATTTAAAAAAATTATATTTCAGGTCTTAAGGACCAAATCAACAGGGACTATGGGTAAAATCAATCTCATGTGTCCTACAAGCAGCTCAGTAAAGTGACACACTTGTATCACAATATGTGGATTTTTTAGGAGTACCACTACCACCATATAGTTTAGAGTAAATAATAAGGGCAGTACAAGGATTGAAATCTACCTGAACACCTAGAGCTTAAGGTTACTAGGTACTAATTCATTGAAATAATTACACAACACATCTTCAATGAGTACACTAACTATAACTGCTGAAACATGCACAAACAAAAACAACAACTGGAAAGAAAGTTTTTATGAGTTAGGAAGACTATTTTACTTAAATTTAAAAAAAATCATAATTCGCCTACTGAAAGTACACTACTATTTTCCATTTGAAATATATCTGAAAACCCAAACTTTTTTACATGCCCAGAACACAGTTGCTTCTGGAATGTTCAGTAAAGGGATGCCCAGCCTGTGGTAAGAATAACTTTTAGTAATGAAGTCGATTTCAACCTGAAATAAAACTTGAAACAATGAAAAACATCACTTGTTGAAAACCTGGATTGAAAATAAGCAGCATTTTTGGACTGAATTTAAATTTCAATTACCATTCAACCATTATGTTATGAGTAATTGCTCAAAACCATAGAACTGGAACTCACCGTCATCAGAGACATCACTCTGAGGTCTGTCCCTCCCTTCTTGATTGTAAGCTTCCTGAAGAGAATCAAGTGAGCCACGACGAACTGCAGTTGGAGTGGGCGGGAGACGCACAGGGCCTACTTCACTGGACATTGGAAGCTGCTCTCTCTCTGTTTTTAGCCTTTTAAGTGTGCTGTTTGGTGCACTTTTGTGTATTTCAAACCCAGGGTGCTCAGAGGGCAGTTCACATTGTACCTGGATTCCAGGCAGTTGAGCCAAGTTCTCCACTGAGCTGCCCCTTCTAATCCCATCATGTTTAACACTTTCTTCAGGTACGTTCCCCTTTTCTCGGAGCGGATGCATAGTGTTTCCTGTGTCTCCCAGGGGAACTCGTTTTCCTATGGAGGCCGAGATGCTAGGGTCATGCAAAGGAGGGGTGCATAGTCCACTGTGTCGGGAGGAGGGGGAGCTATTCCTCTGTTGATGCGATGGATGTGAGTGGAGCCGCAAGCGAGAGGAAGACCCATGAATAGCCGATAAGGAAGAGCGTGACACTTCCGGGGATGACTCATCACTGGCATGTGCCATGGGCTTGATGAAAACTGAAAGAGGGAAAGAATATCATTAGCACACATGAGAGAAAAAATTGGGGGAAAGATTTCATCAGTTTATTTTTTGTCCAATTGAATATACAGTTGTGAGATGAATGCATTTTTTAAATAAAATCTCCCAGGGGTTAGCATCAGTACTTGGTTGCTGATAAATACTTACGATTCTTGCCCTATGCACAATTATCAAGGATTTAAGCTTTCATAATAAATTAAGCATAAGAATATGTCACGGAATATCAAAAAATATTCAAATATATCCATAAGACTGGAGTAGGCATAATGACAGCAATGTCCAAACCCTTACCAGTTAAATGCAGTGTATCAAAAGGTTCATATTAGGCCCACTACTCTCTATTAATTGATGATCTGCATTAGGAAATGAATTGTAGAACAACCCTTTTCTGCGGATGATAATTCCACTTTGTTCACAAGTTGTAATTTGCATAAACTGAGTGAAACCACCACATTGGCCATCTCAACTATGCTAAACTAGTGTTCACCAGTAACAATGTTAAATCTCAGTGAGACAGCTATCTCCGGTTTCACAGTAAATGTCTCTACCTATGACTAGTTTCCACCAAACAGTTGCTAATAATACCATTCAAAATAATGAAAACACTATATTCTTAAGTCATCTCATTAATGAAAACCTTGATTAGATTGGCTATATTAACTTGACACTTAAGAAAGTCTATTGGCCTATTTACGTTAAAAATTTGCATAATTCGTGTCTATACATGTCTTAAGAATTTCTTCTTATTATATATTCTGTAAAGATTCACTCCCTATCATCCTAGAGTATTATATTATGGGGTATTCCACTGCAGGTAAGGGGATTTTATCTATTCAGAAAAAAGCAAATCAATCCATTCTTGGTGTGTCTATCTGGTCTCCAGGGAAACCCCTCTTTCAAACTGAATATTTTAATTAAAAGGTGTGCACTCCATGGAGATCTAAGAAAGAGTGAGCTCAAAAAGGACAAGCCTTGTGTGAGGCTAGAGTTATTTGTTCTTAGTGAATCATGAGGTAGAAAGCTCTACTCCCTCTAAACCCTGTTTTTTTAAGCAGTAAAATAGTACCTAGGATTATTGCTCTAAGACTATTACCATGATAACAGTATCTTGATTTACTATCCTAGGTATGGGTACTGAGGAAATAATTTTAATTCAAATTATATAGGTGGGCAATAGCATGATGAAAAGTTAAGGGAAATAAACTTAAATCGACCAATGTAAAGAATATTATTTCCTATCTTTGAAAGAGTTTAAAAAGTATTCAAACTTAAGCACTTCAAATAGCTATGGATTGCTTCAATTGAATGAAATAATTTTGATGAACATATCAGTCATTATTGGCAAATAAGAAATTTATAACTTTCAATCACATATCATGATGTTAGATTCTATGATAAGCATTCAAATCAACAAATCTTTTCACAAAATTAACTGGATGTTCTTATGCCTATGAGTGTTTTACAACTGACATTTTTCCAAGAATATTAACCTTTGATTGCTAATCATACTGCCAATTGACACAAATAAAACATCTACATCTGAACAATCTTTGACAAGGAATGTAGAAGCAATTGAAATAGAATCATTAGTGAAGCATATCATCAAAGCTAATTACTTTGATTCTAGGATATCATTTATCTAATTCATCAGAATTATCATATTGAATAACAATCATACACTCAAAAACATAATTCCTTCCCGTTCCTCAACTATAGGTATCCTTGAAATATGTCCAGTGCATTATGGGTGGCAAACTGGTACAAGAAAATCTTTAACATATGCATTATTTTCATAATGGATTGCCAAAAATATTTTAAAATAGGTGCTAAACTCCTCCTGTGTTTATATTTAATTTTATGCCATCCAATCCACTCACCAAGCCAGCCCATTCACTAGTTTAGACATATATACTGAGATTTATCATGTACACATAGGTACCCCAACTACTCCATGAAAACAAACTGACCTAAATTTTTTCATTCAGCTGTAACTTTAATTTTGATTCAAGCTTAACATTTCCAAACATGAACATGTACATGGGTACACTCGATAAGTGTACTCGATAATTTTCAAAGTTCCCAGTGTCAAGAACTAAAAATATTTGTGGTGCGCTTGCATTTCTTCCTCTTACCAGTAGCTGAATGAAGAGTTTCTTTATTTTGAGGGCTGATATCAGATCCTTGTTCCGAACCACCCAGAACAGCAAGCTGTTCTCCTTCAGAACTCCGCTGCTTGGCAACAAGATCTCTCTGCAGCATTGCCCTGGTTTCTAGCTCAAATCGTCGAATTCTTTCCTGAGTTGTGGCACTCAGCCCAGTATACGTCCTGATTGTCCCCCCCATGTCCACAACATGCCCAGGACTAAAATGAGATCCTGTCAAAAAGGAGCAATGATAAACCATGTATTATATTATTGTGGTACAACTGAAGCTACACACAGTACAAGTCTAAAAGATTTCCCAAACGGAAGTGGTCTACCAACTCAAATATAATGGTACTGCATTAATCACTACAAGGAACTACTCTTATGTTCAGGTATTAATTTGTCCACGTAAAGTGCATACTGATGGTGACACCAGTTGGGCTCTCCTCCCTGTGAGACAGAAGTTTGAAAATCAGGTGCTCAAACATTCAAGAACCTAGTGCCTGAGAAAATGTAACTCTCATGACAAAGTGGGTCTATCAACACAGTATAAAAAACATACACAACTACTTTCTCTCTTTCCCATACTCAATGATTAGCTAATTCAGAGTAAGGCCCATTAGGTAATCTTCAAATACTTTTATGGGAGCCAGAATAGCAACGGTTGGAGTTTCTTCCCTTAATTTTCTCATTTGTTTCTTTGTAGTAAATTTAAGCCTTTACAAGAGCTGTCAACAAAACTTCATGGTGTATTCAACTCATACATTAAATTCATTTCAATTTTCAGATTATGACTCATATTACATAACATTTTAACAAGCTCAATTGGCTTGTTCTAAAATCTTGCAAGTAGCATCATGTTCTTTCCATTTAATATCAAATTTCAATTCTAAGGTGATCTGCCAATTAAAGGCACCCCGGTTTAGATTTTCCATAACAACTACTATGCATCATGTGGACTACCTCTTGATTGCAATACATTATTTCCCTCTTCAGTTCTTTGCACCTTCCACCTACCTTCATGCCGTCCAAAAAGCCTTTTCTCTTCCTTCCTCAACCCCACTCACCAATAATTCTTTCTTCTATTATGGTCTTTATCACCTCACTATCTCTAGATATTTCATTCACCCAGTCTTCTTCAGCTTTTGCCTAGCAGACCCCTCTCTTCTCCCACCATATTTTTACTTCATCCTCATTCTTCCTCTCTGTCCAACTTATTTTCTCCATACTCACATCTCAGAAACCTCCAAACTATGCTCATCCTCTAACCTCAAAGATCAGGTTTTGTATTCATAAAGGGCTATGCTCCATATAATTACCAGTCTTTACTAAGTTTTTATGTATGTCTTTACTTAGCATACTTGTCATCAATTTCCTCCTTTGAAATGCTTATTATGCCAATGTAATTCTTGCCTGAAAGGCCCCTACCACTCTGTTGCTGCTGTTTACAATAAGATTCCTACAAGTATTAAATCTCTC